>JASDQU010585463.1:64066-81595 GCA_032191745.1 Picea mariana
TATTCCCCTTGGTTACCTCCCTAGGTAACCCATATTATCCCCCCCCTAGCTACACTGCATTCCATCCCCCTTATGAAAACATTGTCCTCATCACTTGTTATGAGGGTGTACAACCATATACCAGGGTCTGATGGATAAGCATGGGCCCTAATGTTGAAGTAGGATCGAGAACCAAGGTCCCATTTAGGAATGTGAGCCACCACGCTAAAGTAGCTCAATTTCCACTGTAAACTTGGGTCCCATGCCCAAGTGTTTTATGGGAAAAATGCTCATAGGGATCTCACTGAGTAGCTCAGTAAGATATCCATAGGATCATCCTAGTTATCCTAGAAAGGAGGCAATATACTTCGTATGGATTCCCTAGAAACAAAAAATAGGATCACATACAAAGAGCTGAGTGAATGGCTTACCTTTTCTTGAAGGTTGTCCTTAGCGTATCCGGGTTGTTGTAGTCTTGAAGTTCCAACTCCAACCTATACAACCTGCTTCATGCACACCAAATACAATACAAAACCATTCTACTTGCTTCCTAATGTTAGAATCCTATATCTAGATTGAATCTAACCTGATCTATAATCTATAAGATCAGATCTGAACATTTACCCATCAATGAAAAACATTCAAGGGGAAAACCAAATGATCTATTAATTAAACACAAGAACTTACATCAAGCATACATACCTCAAGTGTTGATGCAAGCTTCTTCAATATCCTTGCTCCTTGTTTCTCCTTGCAACTCCTTGGTAATGCTAGGATGCAATGACTTCTAGCTAAATAATTCTGTAGTTTGGCAACATAACCTTGCTATTGAATTCTTCCTCCTCTTTTCCAAGGATTTCCTTTGTTATATAGCTCTTGGAGGAGTCTTAAGAGAGGATTATAGATATTCTAGAGGCCACTAAAAACTCGAATGATGTGAGTTCCTAGGATATTACCACTAATATCTAACTCATCTCTCTCCCCTCGCCTCGTAACTCCCCTTTTCTAGAAGTTTGATAGTGCCTCACTTGTTGAGCCATTGTTTTCTAGTGAGGCCTCACTTGTTGCATGCTAGGTGTCACGTGAGGTCCTCCAAAAATGCTCTGGAATGGGTCAAATATCAAGAAAAAGTTGTATTAAGGATTCTATCCACTAATGGCTTCCTCTCTGATCTTTAGGGTGGAGATTAAGGCTATAACAAATTCCCCCTAATATGTGAGCTCAGGAAAGGAGTGGATGGAAAAAATACATTACAATAATGTCCATATAAGGAAGTGAAAGGAGAGAGCAAAGGAGGTTCAGTAGACCAAATAAGACCTGCAGTAAAACAATGAGGATGAGTATATATCAACCAATCCCCTAGGTATACATACTCAGACTTAGAATGAGCATGGCCGCCAAACAATACACTACAGATCCATGAAATGAAATGCTAGACCATGAACATGAAAGAATACATAGTGGATCTATGTCATCAATAAAACTGTAGCCATGAGACAATACAATGTGGATCTACATCATGACTCAATCATAGCCACCAACAGATACAATGTGGGTCTATGTTAGGAACATAAACATAGCCACCAAAAGATACAATGTGGATCTATGGAACAACATATAGATGTCAGGAAGATAACGAGCATTGAGGAGAGTTCCCCCAAAGTGTTCATATACAAGTGAGATATTCCATCACAACTTGGGAGGGGGTGTTGTGAATGAAGGATGTGGCCCTTAATCCAAGGTCTTCGTCCCAAACCCCGATGGTACGAATCTACATCATGCGAATAGATGAATTGATGTCGAGCATGGTAGAAGCTATCTGATTACTGATCATTGAGGTATACCATTAATAGACGTGAGGGGACCCACCAATGATGAATATGGACCCCAAGGTACCTAGTACAATCTAGTGAGTGTGAATAGAGGATCTGATGTAGAACACTAGTAGAATTGATCGATCATGAGTAAATGAAGGAAACCCATTTTCGAACACAAGGAGGCCTAACACTAATGACTGCAAGCTCCAAGTTACTAGTTGGTTTCTAGATCCGTAGCCTAGATAATGTGATGAAGTCGATAGGAAGAGATATGTCGAAGGAGGGCCTTGATGTATCCCCCATCAATCAACATGAAACATACACCGATAGATGATGTGAAGAGAGAGTATCACAAAGTACAACTGAAAGGGATGGTCGACTCAGAAATTCAACAAAATAGTAGATGGCCAACTCAGGCTAAAAATTCCCTTAAACATTAAGAACAAAATTATAGTGACTTGGCAGCAAGACACAAGAGCTAAATGAATATAGTGCAACAACACATGAGGCATTGAAGCACTCTCTGTGATGATTGGAAGAGTAACCAGCCAAAGGAATATCTCTAACTCATATTACTGGGACAACTCCTAGGCAATATAAAACCCAATTGTATGATGAGGACTCAAACATGTGCCATGTTCAAGGGTGAATCGACTAATGTTGCCATTTTGTAAATAGACCAATGCTGAAAAAACCCCACTCTTTATTTGTTTTTATTTTTTTTATTTTCCGTCTCATTCATGGTTTAACGATCATGAAAGAATGACACAAGTATGCTCGGTCTCCTTCATGGTTTAACAAGCATGAAAGAGTTACCCAAGTAAGTTCGATGTTATTTTTTGTAAATTTAGTCCCCCAAGCCCGAAAAAGTATAAAACAATACAAGGGAGAACTCTTCTAGCCCAGGTGGAGTAGAGTATTCCTTTTTCGTAAGTAGTCCATCCGACCCATAAAAGGGTAAAACTTATACTGAATAGATGTCCTTTAAAACCATTTAACAAGTGTGAAAGAAAACAAGCTCACTCATCAATATTTAAATGTTTAAAGAGTCCGAAAAGAGCTTAAAGGAGACTCATCAGGAGAGAATGAGTGGCTTAACATCATGCTCCTACATTCCAAGCACGTGGAACCGACCTAAGCATTGAAGAATGAAAATGGTACTGGAAAGTGAGGTCCACTATTTGCAGTTGTTCTCTCCCTGAGTGGGTAGATGTAAAGTGGAGGCCGAATAATGTAGGAGGCGTATGGTCAAGGCTATATCATAGCGGTAAGCATAATATGGGAAAACAATAGCGTAGCGGTGAGAGGCATGACGCAAGCACCAAATGCATAGGTGACCATTAAGAAACAAAAAGAAATTCAGGAACCCCCCATGGGACGTGGTCAGAATATAGATGAAGAGAGGAAAATGAATCTCAATCTTCAAGTCATGATGGGGATAAAAGAGGGCTCCCGAGCCTACAAGAAAAACACGACATGGGCACCAAATGACAATCTGGGTGCTAACTAGGGCACCCATGAAGTGTAGGAACTACCAAACCAATTATAATGTGTAAAAGGAGTGGCTAATTTCATAATTGGACTGGTTCAAACCTAAGGCATAGTGTTGGAAGAATGGACGGTTAATAATGCAAAGAAGGAAATCTAGCGAAAAACCTATCCCTAAATGCCAGGTGAGAAACACGTGCCTCAAGTTCAGGAGATGTTTCCATATTCATAAAAAAATCACTAGACTCCTTTCAAGCACATGTAAACTATATTACAAGGTCAAAATGCATAGTGAAATCTCAATAAAGAAAATATTTTTGGATTTTTGGGATATGAGAAAGGAAAAATAAAAGCACTCACACCACACACCTATGTACAAGGAACTATGCATCTCGATGCTTTACACCAAGTACATCCCATGGCTAGGCTTAGGCCAATGATCCTTTTCATCATTAATGAACTCATGAGGCGATATCAACATCATATGGCTCACCACGCTTGGGCCATGCCACTTGGGATCAAATTTACGCATACAAAGATACTCATTGTGAGTAGTCTCACGAGCTAGGGAAGCTCCTTGATGGGCTCCATAAATACGTAAATGGGGGTACAAAATATGAATATTCAATGGGAGGGGAAGTAGATAATTTGGTGGGAATTTCTAAAAAAAGATAACCGAGGCGGAAAAGGGTCAAGACTAGGGGTTTTACTAGGGGTCCCAACAAATGCCCCTAGTCTCGGATCAAGACTCATCATGTCAACTCTCATCCATTCAAAACTAGGGAGGATGGATTCTCGGTGATGCTCATCATCCGTGGGATTATTTGTGGAAGCCATGACTTCCGAGATGGCCTTTTTTGAAGGCTACTCAAAATCAAGTGAGTCATGTGAACTTGGAGAGTCAACAACCCATTTAGGCAGAGTAGGTTGGTCACACTCCATATGAGGATGGAGGTGTTGACCAGTATTAACTAATGATCATGGGATTTCCAGATTGACAATATCAATCGCAGTGAGTGGTATATATGCTCTGTATGAATCAACATCCTCAGGATGAGGTACCACCCAAGGATAAAAAGACCAGAGGCATCCACTAGTAGATGAGGAAATCATGCTGATGGGGGATATGATTGCAGTAGGAGATGGTGGGGGAAGGGGGAATATACACATAAGTGAAGGATATTTGAACATCCCTACACCAACATTCAAAGCAGACTGCATGGTATCAATGACAAAGGGCACATTAGACCCCGCATTGGATCCAAGGTTTGGGGTACAAAACACAGGCTAATCGATGGTAACGATTTTCCCTTGGTGAGGGAAGCATAGGACCCTAAATATCGATGAGACAATTGCACTCATCTCATAGAACCAAGTATGACCGAGTGACAAATTGTACTCAAGTTGTGTGTCAATGACCTCCACGACGATGAAGACAATCTTACCACCTAACTTGATCGGTAAGGCAATGATTATTCCATGGGGTTGGAACATGTGTCCATCAAATTATTTTAATAGTGTCATAGACATTTCGAGCTTAGGAGAGCCAAGGGCCTTTCAACAAGAAATGGACATGATTCAAGTCAAGACTCCTTCATCCACCACTATCTAGTAGATGTTTTTCCCCAATGATCGCACTATAATATGAAAGGAGACCTGATGGGAAAACCTATGATTTACCTGAGATGAATCAAAGTTCATCAAGCTCAACTTCGAGGGATCAAACCCACCTATGGTAGAGAGCAAGGATTTCCACTCTGTGGGGAAGCTTTGGAGAACTTCAAGCACAGACATGGCACAAGGTGCCTGGGATAAGTATTCCACAATATTGTATTTATGGGAAGTCTGTGTGTTGGGATTATGTGTCATACATTGAATAATTCCATTTGGGGGGCAAAGCGATGCATCAAGAAATGGATTCTCTATCTGGAGAGGGCCACCAGGATGGGATGAAAATGTTGCTTCTGGGGAAGCATGTGAAAGCTCATGAATGCCATAATTTTTAGATCGTGTATGGAAATTGACTGTGTGGTCACACATGAAAATAAAATCAATTGATGAAGACCCATCATGGTGAGGCGTACCTAAGATTCCCCCTGGTGGAAGGGAAGGATTTGTGGAAACCATGTTTTGAGGTTGAGGGGGAAATGACGGGTTAAGAAAACAGGCTATTGGGGGGACCGTTGTTGTGCCAAAAATCGATGGATCTCATTCTTTCAAGGACATTGGTGAGTAGGATGGTCATCCCCACAAATCGTGTAGGGGAACCGATATTTCCTCTTCTCCTTAATTCCCTCCTCTTGGGTATTCTGGGTGGGGGTAGTCCCTTTCTTAGAATTAGAATTTTTATTTTTGTTTCGTTTCTATTTTCCTCCAGGTTGTTGAGGATTATTTGGTTGCGTGGACTACACCAAATGCAACTCAGAGGTTTGAGAGGGAACTGTAGTAGTTTGAGAACTAATTCCAGAAGCTGGCGGGTGTGACTTAATGGAAATTTGACCCATCTAATCAACTAGCTGGTTAACAGATGCATGTCAAACAAAACCAACCAAACCATCGACATGTGGTATTGGGTTGGGTTTTCTTGGATCAACTGAAGGGTGAGGAGAATTTGGAATGATGTCATAAAAAATATCCGACTGTGAGTAGATAAAGTCTAAGTGTTGGGCATGCATGATAGCTTGCTCCTTGGTGGCGGCCCCGACCATAGCTACATCTCTGGAAATGGGTGGTAGGAGGGACTTAATGAACCACTATGTAAGGAGTTTGTTTGGAATCTGAGTCTTAATCATCCTATGCGATCGATGTCACTCATGAATGTGATCAAAGATGTGGGTGGCATTGTCTTGACGCAGAGAAGTCAAGAGACCAGTTCTTATCTCATACTGAATGGGAAATTGGTAATGCGTTAAGAACACCATTTCCAAGTCATTGAAGCTTCTAAAGGAACCACATTTTAGTTCAATATACCATTTAGCAGTGGCCCTAGTTAGGGATATTTAGAAAAGACACAACCTCACACTATCATCTATCAACGAGTTGGATGAACACCATAAGTGATAAGTAATGATGTGGGTGGAGGGGTATTCTTCTTTTTTTCCTTCAAAATTGGGCATTTCTAAGGGAAATTTGGACGACATAGGTGGCCATGATGGTTCATGAGAAATAGGGTCATTTTTCAATCGTGAAAAATCTGACAAATATAATGTTGCAAGAAAAGACAATGGTGAAAATGGAGACTGGGAGGGAGGTGAAGTCTCTTCTGTCCCAGATGAACCTTGCGATCCCCCTATATTGGTGCTACTAGATGGTTGGGGAGATCTTGAAGAGTGGGTACCTATAGGAATGGTGGAACCTCCAGGAGTATGATTTCTCATAGAACCAAAGATGCCCCCAAGGGGGAAATGTGGACCCTCCAAGAAATATGTTCCCAAAGTTAGTCCTAGGGAAAAAACCCCAAGACTAGATGTGGACACAAAAGGAAAACCTCCCCATGATGAAAAATTCGCCCCAAGGGATGTGGCCCCAAGGAAAGGTGTGCTAACCCAAGGAAAGTGAAAACCTGCATATGTACTTCTGCCCTCGGTCTGACTAGGGACAACCCCAAAACCACTAGGCATACTCATTCCAAAAGTTACACCCGCACCTGATGATGTTGGGCCGCTCGTTGGATTGGTGGAGGTGGAAGGAGTTCCATTTCCCATGCTGAAACCAAAGCTCAACCCCCGACTAGAAAAGAGTCTGGAAGTGGGCATTGAAGGGATGGGCATCATGATGCTAGGTATATTAAAGGATGGAGTGGATGACACTTCTGACATCAACCAAATTGAGGAACCAAAAACAAAAGGTGTGGACAATGAAGGTCCAGTGGAGCTAAGAGGTGGAAATGAGGACACTGTTGGGGTACCCCAAGGGGAATTTCCTCCTGTCCCACTTGGGGATGGGCTCATAGGATCAACTAGACTAGATGAAACACTGGGTCCAGGAATGGTGGTAATATGAACAAACAAAGAGAAAGGATCACTGAAAATTTCCTTTACTTGGACCAGTAAAGGGGCATATGACTCAGTCAAAGGAGGATTAAAATTCCACAAAGGATGTTCGTTGACCACTTCTACTTTGACTAAACCAATTTCTTCAAACCAAATATAATTCCCTTCAAACTCCTTGTCACTTGTTACATGCCGCTTTAGATTCGATGCACCTCTATACCAGGCTCGAGTCCTCGTAGTCGACGGGACAGACGCGATGATTCAACCAGGGTGAATAAATTTATGTTACCTTCCAAACAAAAATCAACCTATGGATGAATTAGACTCAGACTCAAATAGCACACCCATAATCAAATCTAGCAAACAAAAAGCAAACCAATTGGTTCAGGGGTCTTCCAAAAACCAACCCGGTGGGGGAGATGAAGTTCCCACAAGATTGACTAATGAAGGTGTGAGGAGAAGTTATGATGATTGATGTGAGACATCCCTGACCAGTGCAAGTACCCTTTATTAAGGCAGGCACCCTCCAGGGGAACTGATACCATGAACAAACTTCTTCCGCATGTACTACAGGCACGTCCCACTTGCAGTCACCTATGTGGATCCCTAGGCAAGGTCACTAAGACTAATACCTAACAATCAATGGTTGGGTGCAAAGTCATAATTCCAACCACACGTAAGGGAAGAGAAACTAAGCCCAAATCTTTGAAGGTGTTAACCAATAGAACCATCGTATACATAACGATGAAAGTGGTACTACAAACAAAAAAACAAGCAGAGAGGGGTAATCTCCCTACGTTCCCCAATGCAACCTCGTTCTTGACTCTTGTGTTAGAGGAGCTTCCAGACACACCAGTTGTAAGAATGGATTTAACACTCTTTAATGGCTTCTAGGTTGAGTTTTGTGGCCTTGGAGAGTTTGCTCTCCAATCCTAATCCAAGGCCCTAAACCTATCTAGTGTTGGTTTGCTATCAAAGGAAAATGTCTAATTAATTTTAGTTTAAGTGCTTATTTTTAGTGGTTGTTACTTAGGTCCAAAGGTAATGGATGAAACTTCAATGATGTGACGACTCTTGACCCAATCAAGCAATGCAATAATGATAATGCAATTTCGTTCTTTTCAATAACTTTAGCTATGGGAGGGAAATATATTTTTCTTTTTCTTTGTCAAGTTCAGAAATAAATCCTCACATGCACACCAAGAAACCAATCAAGAAAACCATATATGAAACCAACCAATGCTTCTAATGCACTTGTACACAAATTCTTCAAAAGCAGACTAAGCATGTAAGAGATCTTTTGAAAATTTTCAAAGTTTTTTCCAATTTGCAATATAGGACAATCTTGACCTCAATAAGAGATACTAATGAAAACAAGAACAAAACAAAATATCAAGCAAAAGGATTGTAGGATACCAAGAACAAGGCTATATCATTGTGCTCTAATGTCACTACAAGGATCATACCCAAAAAATTTCCTAGGAGGGAAAATCTAGTGATGAAAAAAGGTCATATGAAAATGAACATGCAACCAATGACATAAGCTCCTAGATCACTTCAGATCTGTTGAATTCTGAGTTCAACTTCTCTAGAAAGTTCATACAACAAAAGAAGACTATCCAAACAAATAAAATCCTTTCACACAAATATACTCAATAACAACTTGAAAAGTGATCAATGTGACAAGCCTATTTATGTCACAGAGATACCAAGACACTTAGACTGGCCACTGCATACCTATAACATTTTAGAGGAGGTCTCAAACTAGACACTCTTGGGATGAGTTATGAAAAACTGCATATTTGAGAGGGCCTCGCAGGACACAGGCGAAGCAACACACAAGGGGGCCTCGCGAGACAAGAGTGGTGTAACGTGCGAGGCTTGTCAAAATTTTGGTTATTTGAGAGAAAGGGAAAAGTTGCAGATATTTAGATCTGAACCAAATCTCTCAAATCTACTGGATCTGAACCCTGAAACCCTTAGTGGAACACAACAAGACTCACACCACAAAACAAAGACAAAGTAGGGAAAATATATTCAAATAGAATGGATTTCTTCCCAATGGAGTCGCCAATCTGTTATGGTAAAAATGCTCACAGGGATCTCATTGAGTAGCTCAGTAAGATGTCCCTAGGATCAACCTAGTTATCTTAGACAAGAGGGAGTATATTTCCTATGGATTCCCTAGAAACAATCAATAGTATCACATACAAAGAGTTGAGTGAATGGCTTACCTTTTCTTGAAGGTTGTACTTAGTGTATCCTGGTTTTTGTAGTCCTAAAGTTCTAGCTCCAGCCTCTATAACGTACTTCTTGCAAACCAAAGATGACACAAAACCATTCTACTTGCTTCCCAATGTTAGAATCCTAGATCTATATTGAATCTACCTTTATCTATGATCTACAAGATCAAATCTGAACATTTATACAACATTGACAAAAATTCAAGGGGAAAATCAAATGATCTATTGATTAAACACAAGAAATTACACCAAGCATACATACCTCAAGTGTTGATGCAAGCTTCTTCAATATCCTTTCTCCTTGCTTCTCCTTACAACTCCTTGGTCATGCTACGCTCCAATGAATTCTGGCTGAATAATTCTGCAGTTTGGTAGCATAACCTTTCTATTGAATTCCTCCTCTTGTCCAAGGCTTGCATTTTTTATATTGCTCCTAGAGGAGGCTTAGGAGAGGCTTCTAGATAATCTAGAAGTTTGACAGTGCCTCACTTGTTGAGTCATTATTGTCTAGCAATGCCTCGCTTGTTGCATGCTAGGTGTCATGCGAGGTCCTCCAAAAATGTTCTAGAAAGGGTCAAATCTTAGGAAAAAGTTTCATTAAGGCTTCTATGCACTAATGTCTTCCTCTCTAAACTGTAGGGTGGAGATTAAGGCTATAACAAAGTGCTGATGTGAATTCCATGTTGAAGATATCAGAACTCAACAACTGAATGGAAATGATGCTCCAAAGATGGACATTGGTCATGTGGATACAAATATGTAGAACCAGCCAAAAAATCATCCACTACTACTGGAAAATAAGAAAACTGATGAATAATGTGCATAGAAAGCTCTTGTTTACTCTCCAAGATGTGCTCTGCATAAGGTGGAGTAGAGTCATCAAATAGAACATGGAAGGGGTTGTCATCCCAAAAATGACAACCATCCATATACCAATTATCACAATTTATGTCAAAATCATACTAAGCATATGTTTCTTGATTATATTCATGCCTGATGTCCTGCATAATTGCAAGTGTGATTACTAGAAGATTTTGAAAACTTGTCTCGATGACTTCAATCTTCTGTTGAAGTTCCACGAGGAGTCGAGAGAGAAGATCCACTAGAAACACCACATATAATATACCAAAAGAAATATATTAAAATTCTCTATCCAATGGCACCGATCTGGTAGCAATCTGAGCACCATGTGAAACGTTGTGAGCTCTGCAATCCCACCATCACCATGAAGACCCTAGAAAATGGTTGATTTTAAATCAACGATATCTTCACTTCCGAAACTCCAATTTGGATGATTTTGTTTTTTGAAATGGGACATTTTTGCAAGAGGAACTTAGATATGTAATTTGTTTTGGAAAATTTATGACCCCAATTTCTACAAAAACCAACAAAATTGCACGGCCATCCATGGAAAAATCCTAAAAATTAACAGATTTTAAAATGATGATAACTTCACTTCCCGAACTCCAATTCCGACGATTTTTATTTTTTGAAATTGGTTGTTTTTTTGAGAGGAACTAAAATTTACAACTTGTTTCTACAAATTCTTCATATAAAACTACATAAATTGTCCATAGTATTGTGGCCCACTTTTTTTTTTTTTTTTTTAAATATGCAAAATAGAAAAAAAATATTCTCTTTTTTCGTGGCCGAAGAAAGTGCTATGATACCACTTGTTAAGTACCTGAGTAGATATACAATTATATCTTAAAATAAACCCTTAATCTCAAGAAGAATAAACCAAACCATTCACCAAATATTCAACACAAGAATGTAGACAAAACCCTTGAGGTAGGGTAACACCATATATTAGTCCTTATGGAAGGATACCACTCCTCAAGCAATCCTTGCTTGCTACAATAACAATATTTTTTCACTATGCTTCAATTACCTCACTTACACTTATTTATATAACATTTTCTCTCTCTCATAGGAACATTCTAGTAGGTGGAACCTTCTAGAAATCCTTCTCACCTTTATTGTATTCAGATTGTTACATGTACATGGTCATATATCTATTATTACTCCCATTGGGTACCTCCCTAGGCACCCCATATTAAATCCCTTGGTATACTACATCAATTTATTCTCATTTTCTCATGATATTATGGGCCAAAGGTCATTGGATCTAAGAGAATTGTGGGAAATTCAATAGGATAAATGAAGGAAAACTACGACCTTTCATTGGATCTATTGGATTCCCATTAAAAAAAAAGGTAAGATTGTTTCTCATTTTCCCCCAATTTTTAAAAGTTGAAGATTTCATTTGATATTTTGGATTTGGGATGTGAGAATATGGGATTTATGATTGATGTGAGGGTTTGTAGTTTGGATTGAGGATGTATAATGGATTTTACCAGAGGGTTTAAGAAATGATATCTCAAATTACAAGAGAAAAGAAAACAAGGGTATCTAGGTTTTCATACCTTCTTATCTTCCTCCTACTAGTCTCTCTCTCTCTCTCTCTCCCCCTATCCTTTTCCCTCTTCCTTTTATCATTCTTTTCATGTCTATTCCCTTTCTTATTCTCCCTCCCCCTCTCCTTTTTATTCCTCCCCCTTCTCCCTCTTTCTCTTTTCCTTTATTTTCTCTCACCCTCCTCTTCTTCTCCTTTTTCTCCCTCTCCCTCTTCTTCCTCGTCCTTTTATTATTATCGCTCCTATATTCCCCTTCTTATTCTCCCTATCCATTTCCTTCCTCTCCCTCTTCCTCTCTTTATTCTTCCTCTTTTTCTCCTCTCCTTTTCCTTATTCTTCCTATTCCACTTCTTCTTATTCCTCTTTTTCTCCCTCTCACTTATCTTCCTCTCCTTTTTCCTCCTCTCCCTCTCATTTATCTCACCATTTTTCCCCTTGTCCTACCCACCTCATTGTTTTATTCCTCCTCCTTGTCCTTATCTCTCCCTAATCCTCCTATTCCTTTTTATCTTTTTGATCTTATCCCTTTTACTCTACTTTCTCTTTCTCTTTATTTTCTCTGACCCTACTCTTCATTTGCTTTCCCATGTCTTCTTCTTCCTCTTTTTATCTATTCCTCATCTCCTTTCTCTTTATTTTTCTTCTCCTCCATGCCTTTTTTTCTTCCACCCTCCTCCTATTCTTCCTCTACCACTCCCTCCTCTTCCTTT
Source organism: Picea mariana (assembly GCA_032191745.1). Classification (NCBI taxonomy): domain Eukaryota; kingdom Viridiplantae; phylum Streptophyta; class Pinopsida; order Pinales; family Pinaceae; genus Picea; species Picea mariana. The sequence continues at coordinate 76,713 of JASDQU010585463.1, forward strand.
TCCTCTCTATATTATCATTCTTCTTCTTCTTCTTCTTTCTATCTTCCTTTTTTTCTCTTCATATAATTCACCCTAATTCAATAATTCATGTTGCACTTAGGTTGATAGAAATAAACATGTCTATTACTTTATAGTAAAATAAATTAATGCAAATTAACCCCTCTTATACACTACATTTCACTCCCCCTCTTCGTCTCTATTAGTCCAAGAAGCTACATTTGCATGGCAGTAGGTCACGACGGTGTTGATCATGGTGCAAAAGATGATTTCTATTAACTATAACAACTATGAGCTTGGATAGAACTACGCCTGTAATTATCAATGTTTATGACCAAGGTGCACATGTTGATGTTACACATGTGTATTTTAATTGTCCATCCCAAAATTTGCATATATTTTATTCCATGAACTTTATGTACTTATCTTATATCATATCATTGTAAACAATATATAGACCATGTGTCTTCTAGCAAGAGGGATGAAAAGATGATGTCGAGCACAAGAGAAGAGAGGAAGAATTCTCCACAAGAACAAATAAATAAAAACAAGCAACAAAAGCAAAGTCATAGTGAGTTGTAGTTACATACTTTATGAATGTTAGATAATATTGAAATATATCTATTTAATTTATCAAGAGTTGAGTTTATATTTCTAATCATCACAAATACTATTCTTCCTTTGGTTGCAAAAAATTTAATGAAAAAAATGGAAAGTTTATAAAGGGGATAACATCACAAGAGAGAAGGGAGGATCATATTAATGGGAATGGATCGAGTTTGACAAATCTTAGTCTAGTTTATCTATTCATGTTAGAGGCATGATTTGTCTTGCATTTTTTAATTAATTTTAGAGTGTACATTATAGTATTAATTGAATCAAACAAACTCCACTTTTTAAGGTACTTATTCATTCTATGACATGAGTTTTGATGTTTGAGCACAAGGCACATAGATGATGATGAATTGAAGTGAAGATATATCTGAGGGGAAGACAATCCACATAAATTGGCTAATGAAGATATACAAGTTGACTCAATATGAGAGGTTCTAAAGTATGGAAATGGCCTATTTTTCCATCGATAAATATTTGATATTGTCACCAAGGAGTGGTCAAAATTATACCACAAAAATTGGAGCGAAATAACTATTAAAAGTAAAAAAAATACAATGCAATGTATATGTGGAAGGTTCCCAAACACACAATTTAGTGAAAATGGGTTCTGAAGAGAATGACTAAGATTATGAGGAGTAGGTGAGATGCCACATTAGTGAATCATGGGTTTTATCCTTTACTTTTTCTATTTCATTATGTATCTTTGTTTAATTTTATATTTGCCTTAATTTTTTTATGTATCTAAACAAGTCTAGGGACTTCATCAGTGATCATCCTAAAGTGAAAAAAAAAAAAAACAATAGATATTGATAAATATGTATAGAAAAATATGCTTAAGATTTTCAAAGAAGATGATGAGATCTCCCATGAGAGGTAGCATGAGGAGTGGATCCCGAGACACTACAGCAAAAGGCCACAAATACAATAAATAATATACAATTCGTTGAATTATCGATTAAAATTAGTTTGTAACCCATTTACCATTATTTGATTTACTTCTACATAACCAATATAAAATAATACCATACATTTTAAGTTAAGGAGTTGTTTAATCTTTTAGCTTTCAATTATTTATTTTGATATGCTTTTGGTATCGATTTAGGAGCTACGTTCGCACTCCAACATTATACTTTTTCTTTTATGTATTTTTTTAGTACCATTCACCTACTTTTGTATTCATTTGTCAAACATTAATAAGCTTATCTTATCTCATGCATGGGAATGAATTAACGCAAAAACGTACACATTAAATAATTCGAGCACGAAGATCATCCATTAGAGGTCAATTTGTAAGTTTATTAACCCAATCTCATTTATGATAAGTATCCATGAACAATAATATCTGGTAATTAGATGTTGTTATACTAGATTAATATATGTCATTAAAAAGTTTTGGTTTTCTCTTATTGCATAGAGTTGAATGATTTTAGTTGATATCCAAGTGAGGAAGAAATGACGCGATCCAGATTATTTTCGACATGAAATGAGAGTAGAGATATAATAAAGCAATGTACAGAGATATCTTTGATATCCAATAATATAACAAAAAATTATCAGATATGCAACCATAAACACAGAGATACAATAATACACAATTTTCTATTAATGAGGGAAAATGTACAAAGACTGTAAAAATACAGAGTGAAAGACTCACTAGAATGGTGGCAGCTTATCTCTGAGAAGAGATGCGTTCACTACTCGCATTCAAAAGAAGATGATTTTTTTACAATGAGGCTCCAAAGGCCCTTTTATCATAAAGAAAATCCAAAACCCTAACCTTGGAAGATGAAAAACCAACAGTTTTGTGGACGTCGTTTTCGGTAGTTTGGTGTATCAACTTCCTGGGGGCGTAACTTTGGCATACGATCTCTGTTTGGGGCACATGATAGCTCGTTGGAAAGGTATCTCCGAGGAGATTAATTTTGGGGCATCAATTATATCCTTAGGATCTCATTGATAAGACCGATCTCAAAAAACCTTCATTTATTCCCTCAAAATGGCCCCAAAAGTTAAAAACTGCTAAAAATAGTAAATTACCAAAATTTTCAGAAAACTGTTTTGAGCCAGTTGGAAAAGGTGGGTGGACACTGATATCCACCTACATCAATCCTCCCTCCTTAGGAAGAAATTGGATCCATTGCGTTGAGTTCCCAGGGGAGAGGGAAAAACATTTGTTGAATCTGCATCTTGATGAGTTGCTAGCCTTGTTGGAGAAGTTGCGCTGCTTAGCTTGTTGAAGGTTGTCGCGAACCTGTGGCTGAAAGGGTTGGAAATTTTTAACTAGTCTGGCTACATGAGATGCCTATGTGATGAAGGAATCTTTACACTTTGCTGCAATCTTGTCGACGTACTTCTGTTGGATAGAAGGTGCTTGGCTTGAGGCTGCAATGGTGTTCTTTTGTTCACGCTTTGAACATAATGTGAATAAGCTGAATTTTGTAGTATGAGATACTACCTTGCGGCACTGTTTAGGTGGGACAATAGTCATAATTACCTTTGGTATCCTGTAGAGATGACCCCCCAGAGTAACAATGACACTACGGGGCCGAGACTCACAAATAACATGGCACTTCCACATATATGGCTACCCCAAGAGAACATCAAATACATCCAAGGGGGAAACATAACATAATACCTCATCCTTGAAGGGATGGATGTCGTATGACAATTGACACTGTTGGATGACAGGAAGAACTCGTCCCTGATGAAGCCACCCGATGTTTTATGGCTGCGGGTGTGGTGTTGTCGACAATCCCAATTGTTTGACGACCTATGCTGAGATGAGGCTATTCTGGATTCCACTATCAACAATAAAATGCAGAGGGGTCCCCTTCACCCACATCTGTGAATGAAAAAGGTGCCCCCCCTCTTCATAATCTGTTGTTTCTTTTGGTTGAATTGTGGCAGTAGCGACAATAGTAGTGGGGTCTGCGTCGATGATCTGTCTTCTATCAATATTTTCATAATCAAATTATGAATCAGGGTTTGACTCCTTGTATTTTATATCGGACAACAATGAATTTTTTTTAGCAACATTCATCGGTGTTGTTCCATGGGATTTTATGGAAATCACACCATTTTCCAGTGTCTTTCTTCGTCTTTCTGTGACCCTTCTTTTCCTATGGCTTGGACTGGTTTTTGGGATGTTGTTTGTTAGGGTCTTATTTATCATACTTTGGTCGTTGCATATTTATAGACATGAACTCTCGTTTGTTCTGGTGCTTAAAATTCTGCTCAATTTTAACATCATATCGATAAGTAGAACCGAGTGATGAGATGTCTAGAAAATCCATTTCAATTTGGATGTATCTATGTAGAGTCCCATGATATTTCATAACCAAATGTCATTTAGAGTCTTTGATACCCAACTTGGTGCACAAGGTATGGAAGGTATTGGTGATTTCCATAAATTCTTGGCCCCTTTCTTTCCGTAGTGTGGTCCATCTCATGTACTGGTCCTCATATTTTCCAACATGGTAATATTGTTCCTTTACCACATCCACAAAAAATCCCAAGTGGGCTTGGCCCCATATATTCCAGACTCCTATGTGGAAATTTGATCCTAGTAAGTTTCCCACCAATGTTTGACATGGGGGAGAGACTTAAGGAGTGTGAAGGTGATATTTTCCTTGTCGGAGAAATTATGAACAAGGAAATAACCTTCTAGCAAATTTAACCATTTTTCTAAGGCATCTGCATCTATCTGTCCTTTAAATATGGGAATATCAAAATTAAATTGTACCTTGAAAGGAAAGGTACTTACAAAGTGGCCTCTTGATGAATACATGCCCGTTGTTATCGACATGCATTGAAGGACGTGGGAAAAATTATCCATCATTTCCTCCCTCTATCGCGTGAGAGATTGCTCAAGCAACAGATTAATAGAATAATCTTCTCTGTCATTTTTATTTTCTTCCACCATGGATGGTTTCTTGGACGTGCGAGAGCATTTGTCTTCAAGAGATATAAGCTCAAGACCCAAATTTCTCTACTTGGACCTCGTTGGGGACATGCACTGAAAAACGATCAAGAGTAGACTGCTTTGATACCACTGATCCAGATTATTTTCAGTACGAAATGACAGTGGAGATATAATAAAGAAATGTATAGAGATATATTGGATATCTAATAATATAATAGAAATGTATTAGATATGGAACCATAAACACATAGATACAGTAATACACAATTTTCTATTAATGAGCGAAAATGTACAAAGACTGTAAAAATACAAAGTGAAAGACTCACTAGAATGGTGGAAACTTATCTAT
>JASDQU010585464.1:17277-28934 GCA_032191745.1 Picea mariana
CGGGATAGGAATTCTCTGTGTTATGGATTTTGTGAATCCCTTGGATTGATTCCACAAGAAATTGATAAAAAGTTCCTGTTTGGTTCTCACTTTGAATATAGCTAGGTTTCATAGAAGAGCTTGAGGGCGTCTCAGCAATTGGAGATGAATTAGGTTATGTTATTATCACTAGCCTAGGTTTCATAGAATCGTTTGAAGGCGTCTCAGCAATTGGAGATGAATTAGGTTATTTTATTATCACTAGCCTGCCTGCCTGCCTTACACTTGGAGATGAATTAGGTTATGTTATTATCACTAGCCTGCCTGCCTTACACCTCCAGGAATCCCAGAACTTCGCACCCGATTCGATTAGATATATTTTAGCTGCCAAGGGAAGAAGGCAATCAGTTCCTAGCCTCCGAAAATGGTGAAATCAGAATCTCGTGAACTGATAGAAGCTCTTAACGTAAGAGTTTTCGGCTCTGGCGAGAGAATATTAGTTCTCTCGCACGGCTTTGGGGGCGACCAGTCGATGTGGAAAGATATTCTGCCATACCTGCTGCCTGATTTCAAGGTCATCGTATTCGATATGGTTTTCTCTGGCAGTGTCGATCCCAAGCATTTCGACTTCGACCGATATAGGGATTCCCTCTCTGTTTATGCAGACGATCTTCTCGCCATTTTAGATGAGCTTACAGTTGACAAGTGCGTCTACGTAGGTCATTCAGTTTCTGGAATTGTGGGCTGTCTTGCCTCCATCAAAAGACCAGAGTTGTTTGAAAGATTAATCTTACTATGTGCTTCCCCAAGGTAACAGAACCGAACTATAGGCACTCAAGCTTTAATCTCCATAAAGTTTTCTCTGTTCTTCTCTGTTCTTTCTGTACTCAGTCATGCAGACATTGTTGCTGTTGTTTCTTCAGGTATTTAAACGATGAATCCTACGAGGGAGGATTCGAACGTGGAGACATCGATGGACTTTTCAGCGCGATAAAATCCGACTATTCAGCATGGGTTTCAGGCTTCACTCCTCTGCTAATTGGCGTGGATCAGCCCTCTCTGGTGAAGGAATTCAGTAGAAAAATGATGAATATGAAGCCTGAAATAGCACTTGTGGTTGCCAAAAGCATTTTCGAGTGTGATCTGCGAAGCATATTATGCGATGTGAAGATCCCGTGTAGCATCATCCAGACTAGGAAGGACATAGCAGTTCCATTGAGCGTGCCATATTACATGCAAAGCAAACTTGGAGGAGACAAGAATTCAGTGCACATACTTGACACAGATGGCCATCTTCCACAGCGAACAGCATCTCATATGTTAACAAAACTGCTTACACAGATTCTTGCAAGGTCTTGAATATTAATATGACCGATGGATGCATATATGTATGTTTTTATTTGTAGATCTTATTATGATTATATACTTTCATATCCAAGCAGATTTTCTTATATTTTCATAAAAGAAATGCTAGAAGAGACCAGGTATAAGGAACCTATCATTTGGTTTCTAAGTGGACTGTTTCGTCTGGCTAATTTCGTTTTCTTAGCCCTTGTATATATCAAGGGCTCTATTGTACTTCGAGTATCCCATGTGGGCTTTATGGACGTTAATATAATTTCTTGGTCTTTATGAACGTTAATACAATTTTTTTTCTGTATGATCGTGAATATAATTTCTTTCTAATATAATTTATTTATTTGTTTTATCTGGATTATTTATAAATTTATTTAATATAATAAGAATTTTTTATTTTATTTATTTGTTTTGTTTTATGTTGTATCAGTTTTCGAAATTTGGGAATTTTGGGAATGTGGATATCAGAGAAGATGGGAGTCTCAATGATATATATTAAAAAATATTTTAGATTACAATGATACTTTGGATTACAATGTATAGAGATATTAATATTTTTTAAATCTTATTTCAATAAAACTGAAAGTCAATGGAGGACAATGTTTCTCCTATTTCAACAACTACAATATTGAAATTACTAATTTAATTTGTATTAATAATTATATGAATATATTTAACACAATACTCAAACTTCAATATTCATATATATTCCATTAAAAAATGATAAAGAAAATTGAAAATACATATATACAATTTTAACATCTATTTAAAATTAAACTTTACATATATAAACTTCAAACATGTTTGAAAACTTCAATATTTATATATATTCCATTAAAAAATGAAAAGAAAATTGAAAATACATATATACAATTTTAACATCTATTTAAAATTAAACTTTACATATATAAACTTCAAACATCTTTGTAAATTTGAAGCATTATTCTTTTTTTATTGGAAAAATCAAAATTGTAGTACTCTTATAATATGAAAATATAATAAAAGTCAATGATATGGTTGGTTGATATCAACTACAAAATGAAGCAAATGGTTGCAATGGATAGGTTTGATTTATTTGATTTTCATGTTTAGTTTTGGCTTGAAGGAAAACAATGATAGGTTTGATTTATTTGACTTTCATGTTTAGTTTTGGCTTGAAGGAAAACATACATGCATTGAATTTTTTTTATATGCACAACTATAAAGTGAGTATTATTAAGTTTTTTTACTTAACTATTTTTTGAAATAATATTTAAGTGTAGTTTAGTCTTAGTTTTATAGTGATATTTTGAATAAATATAATGAAAATATTTGTAATAAATTATGTATTTGTAATAATGAAACAAAAATATTTACATTTTAATTTAATATAATTCTAATTTAAAGCTTTCTTTTTAGGAAACTGGTTCTCAAGCTCCCATTTTCTTGATGTTGAAGCTCCCAAATTCCCAAATGAGTTCTCAGCCAATTGGAGACGTTCCCTACTAGTTTCCAATCTCCCATAACTTAGTTCCTTACAACTATAAAACTTTTATCTTGATTATTTAAAAAATTATTTAATATAATTAAAAATACAATTTCTTTCTAATATAAATTATTTATTATCTTGATTATTCAAAAATTTATCTAATGTAAATATAATTTTTTATTCCATTTATTTGTTTTGTTTATTTTTTATTATTTAGAAATTTATCTAATATAATTGAAAAAAATTATTCATATAGTATGTAAACTATTTTATTGAAAATTAATTAAAATTATAAAAATAAGAATACCATGCAAAATATATTTGGTTATTATGATGTAAATTATTTAATATTTATTTATTTTGTCTTTTATTTAATTAGTTTTTTTAAGATGTTAATTTTTTTCTCCTTTCAATTGAGTTATCAAGTGATATTAAAGAGTCGTGAAAACCATGCCAATACATTTGGTTGTGGAACTTTCAGTCAATTAAAAATCATTTTAAATTTTATTTAAAATCGCAATCCATTTAAAATAATTTTGAATTTTATTCTTAAATCATAATTTAATTGTTTTAGGATAATTTTAATTCAATCAAAAATATTTTTAAAATCCTAATTCAATTGATCATCCGCAAATATTAGTATAATTTTTTTTTTAAGTTTATTTATTTATTTTAATCTTTTAAATTTATTTATTTTTAATCTTTTAAATTTATTTTATTACCTTTTGTTTTGAAATTATTTTATTTTAATATTATTCTTTTAATTTTTATTTATTTTTAATAATTATCATTCTTTATATTTTCATTAAAGAGTTTGTATTACAAAAATCTAGCCTTTCATTTTCCTAGCTTTACATCCATGAGGTGGGTTTGGAGAACCTCCAATATGAAAAATTATGCTAAGAAAACTAATTATTATGAAGAAACTAAGAAGAGGGGTGGCCCTTAGCCTCAAACACATGGGGTTGAGGCATATTTACTATTGAGAGATTCGTTTCAGCCAAATTGTGCGCTAATAGGTTCATTTTGTGGTTGAGCAAACAGAGCTGCACTTGTATCTCATGGAGTTGAAGCATGACCTCTTGTTTCTCCTCTTTGTGGTCGGCAAGGGAACGACCCAAAATAAATTTTAGGTGCCAACAATCTCTACAGTATTTAAGTATTGGGAAACTCTAGAACGAGTATTACCAGTATCCAGGATCCATGAACTAACTTCATCAAGAGTCTCCTTGTCCATTAAAATCTTCATCTCTAATTTCCCAGAATCAGTGGGAATGAATAAGAGCTTTATTTTGCCAAGATGCATTACATATATGAGAGCCCCTAATACTACCATAGATTCTAATAAGATCCCAGAGAATATCTTTATAGGTAATCCATCTCCACCAAATTTTGGCGTCGAGGATAGAACTTAAGGTTTTAAGGTCTCTGAGCCCAAGGCCTCCTTTAAGCTTGGGGAGGAAGATTTTATCCCAGGCAACAAGTGCCTATTTTTTTCCTTTCGAGCTCCCTCCCATAGGAAGGTGCATTGAAGGTTTTGGATTGCTTTCAGAATAGACTTGGGGGTGGCCATGGTCGAGAATAAATATAGGTGCATAGCTTGGAGAACCGATTTGAGGAGAACCAAATGTCCAGGGGTGTTGAGCACTCTGAAGGACCGATTAGCTAATTTTATATTCAGACGAGTGATGAGATCTTCCCAGGATGAGGTTCGGAGCCCATTATCGACTAGTGGGGCACCAAGGTACTTGGATGGAAGTGAGCTCCTTTGGAAAACAATGATTCTTGTTATATGAACCTGTATTGCAGGGGGAGTGTGAAAGAAAAATATTTGGGATTTGGAAATATTTATATCAGTACTTGAGGCCTCCACAAAGTCTATAAGTACTTTCTGGATGGCTTTAGCTTCATGGACTATAGGTTGGGCCATTAACATGGTGTCATCCACAAATTGTTGATGGGGGATTGATTGGTCATCATTATGGAGGCGAATTCCTTTCAACTTGTTTTCTTCTATAGCCACTTTGATTCCTGTACCAAGACCTTTTTCCATGAGGATGAAAAGAAAAGGAGAGAGGGGATCTCCTTGGAGGATTTCACAAGAGGGAGAGAAAGGTTGAGAATGAGAGTCATTATCATAATAAAGAAAAAAATAGAGAACGTGAGAGAAAATACCCATTTTATCCAAGGTTGGGAGAAACCAAAGGCCTGAAGGGTTTGATGGATTTATTTCCAATTGATTTTATCGAAAGCCTTAGAAATATCAAGTTTGAGAAGCATGCTCAGAGTATTGGTAGTCTTGAGTGAATGGATGAATTCATGGGATAGAATGATTCCATCAAGGATATTCTTTCCCTCAACATAGCAAGTTTTCTCAGGATAAATTAAGGATGGGAGAAAAGGTTTGAGTCGATTGGTAATGACTTTAGTAATGATTTTGAATATGACGTTATATAGGACTATGGGGCAAAATTTACTGGGCTCTTCCACCTTATCTTCCTTCAGGATGAGATACAAGAAGGTGGCATTGAGGGTTGGGAGTACATTAGAATGGAGTCTAAAGTCTTCGACCATTGCCCAAACATCCCATTTTATGACAGACCAATATGCTTGATAGAAGTCAGTTGTGAATCCATTAGGGCCCGAAGAATTATTTTTAGGCATATCAAAAATGACTTGCTCAACTTCCTCAAGGGTGATGGGTCTCATGATGGCCTCATTTTGTTCTAAAGAGACAAGGAGGGGGACATGCTGAGTGATTTTCAGGATGGAAGGTCGACAATCCTCTTTTGGTTCAGTTAAGAGAGTTCGAAAGTGATTGACTAGTTCTTGTTCTAGGTCACTATACTTTGTCAAATTATTGCCCTGGATGTCCTTGAGGGAAATGATGTGATTATGATGCCTGCAATGAATCCTTGACTCATGGAAAAATTTAGTGCTTTTCCCCCCTCTTTGAGCCATCTGATTCGTGATTTTTTCTTCCATAAGATCTCCTCCTGATTTTCTCATTCATTTAATTTGGTTTGAAGGTGCTCTTCCTCTTGTGGAAGTGCTTCAGGTTTTCCTTCATTTATTATTGCTTGTTGTACTTGCTCCATTCTCTGAGTTATCTATTTTTTCTCTTGAAAATTATTGCCAAATTCTTCCTTATTCCAGATTTAATTTCTTCATGAAATGCTTGAGTTTCTGTTGAAATTTGTACATAGGAGAATGAGAGTGAGGATTGAAGTTAGTCCACCAAGATTTAAAGGTAGTGTGGAAGTCTGGGTGGTTCATCCAGAAGATTTCAAAGTGAAATGTTCGGTTGAGGGGACTACCATGTAGGTCAAGGTGAAGCAGAATAGGCCAATGATCCGAACCACCCTAGGGGAGAATGGTAGCTAGGGGATGTAGATTGTAAATAAGGATCATTTCAGAGACAAAGAAGAAATCCAGGAGGGAAGCAACCTATAGTGGGCCTCTCTGATGGTTTTTCCAAGTGAAGACTCCATTGGTAGTTTCAATGTACACCAGATTGAGTGAGTGTCTGGTGTTAGTTATGGATTGAGAGTCATGGTCAAGTATTCTTATTCCTCCTTGATTTTTAGAGAGAGAGGCGAGGATATTGAATTTCCCTCCTATGATCCAATGTTGGTTGGATAAAAGGGGTTGGAGGGATTGCAGAGAATCAATAAAATGGTTTTTTTTTTAGTAGGGGTATGGGGTCCATAGTGTAGGAGATATTACACATTCACCTAGAATTATTTTCCTAAGTTTGATAGTCCAATATTGAGAATGATTCCTTAGATGAGGAGAATATACTCTCTAGAGAATATTCCCCTACAAAATAGGGTTTTCGTCTTCAGTTTAGAGTCAGTTACACTCAGTTAGACTATTGGAATTCACTCATGCATGGAAACCTCGGTTTTATCACCAAAAAATGTATGTGTCTCTCTCACTTCCACACATGTGTCTCAGTTAATTGATGATTGCATGGATCAATTAACTAGGACTAGGTGGCAGTTCACTCAGTGTCTGTTAGTGAGTGTCTAGATCTCTCTATATCACTACTAAGGCGCATTAGTTACTCATGTAACCTATATCTATTATAAATTATTCATTGTTTGAGTGTGGAATACAATTAATACAATTCTTTGATTCTCTCTCTCTCTCTCTCTCTCTCTCTCTCTCTCTCTCTCGTTTCCGTCTTTTCTCATTTTTCTGCAAATTGTGTATGTCATTTGCTAGATAGATCTAATTTGTACAGTTTCATCCACATTTACATGGTATTAGAGCTGACAGATTACAAGGAAAAAGACACACCAAATTCTTTTTGCAAGTACTGAAGATTGAAGAATGTAGAAAAGATGGATTATTCACCAAAATTACTTCTCATGCCTCATAACTATTTGGAGTGGAAGCCAATAATTCTGCTTCAGCTCAGATGCAGAGGATTGTACCAAATAACTATGGCAATGGAAGTATTTCATGATTCCACCGATGAGAAAAACGACTTTCTAAATAGACGAGATATGTCCATAGGATGTATCTTCTTGTCTATTTCTCTCGAAATTCTCCACCAAGTATATGATGAACCACGAGACTCAAATCCAAATGAATTATGGACCAGATTGGAGGTACTATTTTGGAATAAGGAAAATTGCATGCAAAATGTTGACAAGATAGATCTAGAAGAGAAACCATCAAAAGATCAAACCTCTTATTCCGAAGAGTCTTCTACACAAGTATCTACACAAATTCTTGTTCCATTAATTGCAAATGATGTCTACTCCATTTCATATTTTGTTTCTAAATTTAATACGAAATATATCATGTATGCATCTCAAGATTCACATGCAAAAAATTTTGCATGCGCCATGCATGCATATTAGGAGAAACAAGCATGCACCATGCATGCATATCATGAGTCAAAAAGGGGACCACGAACATCATATTCAATTATGATATTTTCTAAGAAGAATTTTCATAAACAAATTGGATATATGAATTCCTCTCGAAAAAATACCCAATTTCAAAAAGCCAATCGTTTGAAACGGAGTCTGGGAAGTGAAGTTATGAGAATTTTAAAATCCGTAAATTTTCAACATTTTTTCCAAAAACAACTGCACAATTTTCAAAGTTTCATCCAAAATTCATTTGGATATTATTCATTAAAAAAAGAGAATTTGGATATGTGTGGACATCTCACTAGTGCATCTAATTCATCAAATCCATGTAAACATCTACATCTTCAAAAGATTCTTCAACGAGCACAAACTTGCACAGTTGTGAGGTCTTCGTGGAGTGAAGGACATAATTGCTTAGCAACTACTTTTTGTTCCTTCTCATTTTTTTTTTCTTATTCATTTTACCTTAAGGGTGGGTTTTTCCCATGAGGTTTTCCCTCTTTCCTCATTTTTTTAGTGGTTCATTCTTATATTCATTGTACAATGGGTACCTAACATGGACTTTGTTGTCGGGACCCATTCATCATGTACACCCTAGTAGTGTTCAGGAGGGGTGTTGGAGATATTACACACTCAACTAGAATTATTTTCCTAAGTTTGATAGTCCAATGTTGAGAACTATTCATTAGATGAGAATATTCTCTATAAAGAATATTCCCCTACAAAATAGGGCGTTCCTCTTCAGCTCAGAGTCAATTACACTCAATTAGACTAGTGGAAGACACTCATGCATGGAAACCTAGGTTTTATCACAAGCAGTTACATGTGTGTCTCAGTTAACTGATGATTGCATGGATCAATTAACTAGGATCAAGTGGTAGTTCATGCCAGTGTCTGTCAGTGAGTGTCTAGATCTCTCTAGATCACTACTATGGCACATTAGTTACCCATGTAACCTATATCTATTGTAAATTATTCACTCTTTGAGTGTGGAATACAGTTAATACAATTCTTTTATTCTCTCTCTCTTGTTTATGTATTTTCTTATTTTTCTGCAAACTGTGTATGTCATTTTCTAGCTAGATCTTATCTGTGCAGTTTCATCCACATTTACACATAGACATTGTTAAGGAAGCCAATGGTGGAGGAGCGTATGAATTAAAATTTTGTGGAGAGTGTGTGTTTAGTGGAGATAAATTAGATAACATTGTGTTCTTGAGGTTCCATAGAAGGGAAAGGTCACCAGACGAGCCACGAGCGTTAATGGAAATAGCTTAAGAACCTGGCCAGAGGCGAGAGGCAAGGTATTGAAGCAGAGAATGGGGACATTTGGTTTCCTGTATCATGACACCAAAGGTTTTTCCTGTAGGATTTTTTGTTTGAGGATCCTATGTTTGGTTCATAGTGAGATACTTGTCTGTCACTAGAGCAATGCACCCTATATTTGCAAGATACACACTTAAATCTTTAAGAAGCTTCTTATTGGATTTTCTGCCTTTCTTCTTTCTTTTTTCTCTGGGATTTTTTGGAGGCAATGATGAATAGGGTTCAATGCCTATCGAGGAGGTTAAAGAGTTATTCAGGGTCATACCTTGTGATGTAGATCCATTAAATATTTGATTACATATGAAGGCATCCTTCAGGAGTTGTGTTTGTTGTTTAGAGATTGAGTTTGGATATTGCTACTTGTAGGCTGCCACTATGGATTTGAGATTCATATCTTCGAGATCCATATCCTCACCTTCATCAGAATCAAGTTGATCTTTTGTTTCCTCCTGCATTTCCACTTCTTTGTTTTGATGGGTAATCTCTTCTTGTCCCATGGTATTGTGCCTTTTGGCATTGTCCTCCATTGGGGATGACATGGTTATGGTGTGGCTTGTTGGTGGTCCTTGTTGTTCTTGAATGCCAACCTAGTATTCCCCTTCCTGTGAGAGGGTTCCAAAGGAGTTTCAAGATTTGAAATCCTTATTGGGAGGTGGGGGATTGGGATTTCTTATGTATTTTTTGTAAATTCTAACCTTGTACAATGTCTACTGTATATAAATATTCAAAAAAGAATAGAAAAGATACAATGGAAAATACAAACATTACACAGATATTTTTTCCCCTGGAAACCCAAACCGGGAAAACCAACATATATTATATTCATTCATTATGTTACATTGTTTACAATACAATATACATATAGAAGCCGGCGGCATCCAAAACCCTAACCCAATGACCTGGATTAGTCCAAAACCCTAATTCCTTAACCAGAAATAGAAAACCATTGGCAAAAACCATGTGCCGAAAAAACCACCTAAATACATGACACGTTTCTCGAGGTAGGTGTCACGTTTCTCGAGGTAGAAATTCTTTTTTCTGGGGGTGCTGCCCCTGGACCTCCACGTGGGGGGCTCCACCCCTCTACACCCCCTCTAACCCCCCATGTGCGCCCGATGCATATGCTCAGACACTACTACTTGTGCAAAGAATATAACACATACCCAACATTCTCCCACTTGTTGTTTTCTTTGCATACAGGGGGTTACAGGGTTACATAGTCAAAAATCCAAGGCAACAATGCCTATGGATCCTCTACACCAAGAGAACTTCTCAGTGCTCACAAATTTTTTTAATGAGTCTGCAACATTCTTCAAAGTGTCCACCTTCATCAGTGACACTTTCTTTTCTTCAATCATGTCTCTCACAAAGTGATATTGAACATCAATGTGCTTTGTCTTTGAATGATAAGTAGGGTTCTTCGCCAGAAAAATTGCACTCTGACTGTCACACTCTATCCTTATAGCTTCTTGTACCAACCTAATACCTGAACAAAATATTTGTAACCATACTGCTTCCTTACTTGCATGAGTGGCTACCATGTATTCAGATTTTGTAGTTGAAAGTGCAACTATAGCCTGTCGTTTGCTCATCCAACGTATTTCTCCTCCAAACAGGTTAAACACATACCCTCTTGTAGATCTCCTATGATCCAAATCTACAGCCCAATATGCATCCACAAATCCATGTATATCGACCACTCTGTCCAATCCCGGTCTTCCTTCGTAGCACAATCCATAGATAGCAGTGCCACGCAAATACCTGAAAACCCTTTTTACTGTTGTCAAATGCTCCTTCCCTGGTTTTGACATATACCTGCTCAAAACTCCCACTGCATGTGTAATGTCCAGTCTAGTACAGACCATTGCATACATCAAACTTCCAACTGCACTCGCATATGGAACATGATACATGTCCTCCTCTTCTTCATCTGTCTTGGGACACTGATTTGCATATAACTTTACACCAACAGGAATTGGAACCTTGATCGATTTACATTCCTGCATATTAAACCTATGCAATATTGTCTCGACGTATTTTCTCAATTTAACCATAGTTTCCTCCTTTTTCGATCTCTTTTAATTTCCATGCCCAAAATGAAATTTGAAGCACCAAGATCCTTCATGTCAAATTTAGAGGACAACTGAGTTTTCATATCCTAGATAATCTCCTTGTTGTTTCCTATTAGCAACATGTCATCCAGATACAAGACCAAATAAATCAAATGATCACCAATTAATTTAGAATACACACAATGATCCTCTTTTCTTCTTGTGAAGCCAAGTCCCAGCATATAAGTATCAAATTTTTTATACCACATCCTTGGTGATTGTTTTAAACCATACAGGGACTTTTTTAGCTTGCATACTAGCTCCTTATTTCCTTTCACAGCATAACCTTTTGGTTGCTTCATAAATATTTCTTCTTCCAGAACCCCATGTAGGAATGTTGTCTTCACATCCATCTGTTCTACCTCAAAATCAAATGCAGTAGCAACAAATAACATAAATCTTATAGAGGTTAACTTGGCAACAGGAGAAAAAATATCACCAAAATCAATTCCCTCAACCTGGGAATAACCCTTTGCTACTAACCGAGCTTTGTATTTGTCCGCTTTTCCTTCTGCATTCAACTTCTTTTTA
>JASDQU010585464.1:49855-68414 GCA_032191745.1 Picea mariana
TATAAAGCATAAATATAAAGTATATTTATATTATATGTATAACATAATATAAAGTATAAATATGTTTATTACCAAAGGGATGCATCTCTTCATGGATGGTCACCTTATGTTCTTTATATATAGAACACTCATCATCGTAATAAGATACTCATTCATATACAATATCATCTCATATTGAAAATTCAACATGGTATCAGAGTGATACTGGGCTTAACTCCCTCACAAGAGGGCCCAGGAAAATAAGAGAGATAGCTTGCGTTTGGATTCAAAGCCCGCCTCAACAAGAATTTGGCAATGAATAATCTAAAAGAAGGAAATATATTCTAAAGTAAAAAAAAAAAAAAATCAACACACCTGGCTGCATTATGTGCAACAAGTTATGTAACAATTTCCAATAGCTTTAACATTATAGGTTTTCTTACTCAGGTTCCATTTGAAGTCTTAATCTCCTGAGTTTGTTGCATGACAATTCTTTAACCTTTGATGTATTTTTTCGTATAACCTTCATTGCAAGTGTGAAGTAAATGACATGAAATCATAAGGGAAGAAGATTATCATGCCTTTTAATGTATCTGTCAAATGCTATAGAAGGTAGGGTTGAGGAAATTTATGGCTCATGTTGGACCCAGATTTATGGTGTGCATAGCCTACCTTGATCTCAGAAATATGGAGACTAATTTTCAATCAGGGGTGCTCTACAAGTATGAGCTACTATGGATCATTCTTGGGGTGCCAATATTTTCCTTTATTATACAATCCCTTGCTGTGAATCTGGGAGTCACCACAGGTAAGCATCTTGCAGAACACTACAAAGAAGAGTATGATCCGACTACCATGCACGTGGAGGAGGAGAAAAATATGAACTCAAGAATTCAATATTTTATATTTGCATTCAATCCGAACTCTTTGTTGGTTCTTTTCATTTTATGGACTTGATTAATCTTCTTAGGTTCTGTTCCTACCCCTTCTTCTATGCTATATATCTCAAGCATATTTTTAAACAAATCCATGGAATTCTTATCATTAAGTAATTTAAAGCATGATTACAGAAAAATCTTTAAGTTACTTACTTTCTCTGTTTTCTCTCCTTTGTAAGTATGATCCAAAGGCTAACGCATATAAAAAATACGAGTATCATACGTCTACATAGTGCTTGATGTGGATGCTTCATTATTTTTCAGGAGCTCTTTCTTTGCATCCTTCAAAGTTTCCTTCTCCTTCTTTGCATCAAACTATTGTTTTGGCTGAGTGTTCTTCTAAATCCAGCGCTATGATTCCTTCTTCTGATCCTGTGCATCTGCTCCTATCTTCACTCCTCCTCTAGTCACTATATTGATGTTCCTCCCAGGATCCCTTATTTTTGCAACAATCCACTGAACATTCTGGTTATTTAAATTTCTCTTCTCTTGGATCTTTGTCATTAACTTCGGGCACTCTTTTTTCATGTGATTCGCTACGTGTAAGTACATACATGTCTTTGTTGGTTGAGGAGAGTCTCTGTCATAGTGTCCTTGTTGTTGACAATTATGGCAGATAATAGGCCCTCTTCCTTTTCCCATTCCTCCTCTTCCTCTGCCTACGAATCCTCCTCTATTCCCCTGTGGATCCATGTTATGTCGATGATATTGTGGTGACTAATTATATTGTGTGGGTTGCTAAAACTATGACACCGCTTGAAATTGTTGTGCATTGCCAAAATGTGGCACCGTTTGTCCTGCCATCAACTCATCCTGCATCCTGTATTGATATGAAGTTATTTCCTTCATTAATTCCAGGGTTCTACACTTTTTGTCTTCATGGCCCACCAATTTACAAAAGTTATGGAAAGTACTCTTTGGTTCTGTCTTGTACTTCTGCATCATAGGACATTGATATGGATCATGCCCATGTGTCTTTCATATTTCACACCAAGGCCCTCCTATAGAAAATGGATTTGGTAGTCCTACTCCCAGATACTATGCAAATGTCGAACACTCATTCTTGTGATGTCCCTTTGAAATGCACAGGGTACACCACACTGATTCTCTTTTCTCTATATTCTTATTTTGGTTCAAATGCACTGTCAAGTTCTTTAGGTCTTCCTTCAGCTCCTTTATAGCTGGATCTGACTGCTTATATTGATTCTCCTCTAATTGCATCATTGCTTGCAGTGCCTCTACCTAGGTTTGAAATTTATGTTGTCTCAATGGATATTTGAAGTGTGGTAACATAGAGTTTATAAACAATTGTCTATGTTTCATGTTAGAAATTGGATACTTCAGTTTACCTTTCAATGTCTTGAAATTCTTATCAATGTCGCATACATATTCTCCTAGTTTTTGTCTAACCTCAATCATCTCATTCATAAACTGATCCTTTGATTTTGGCCTCTGAAACTTAGTGATCAACGCCTTCTTGATCTCTGCTACTATTCCTGATGCACCCTGTGGATTTTTACTGCTAGACTCATATACCAATCTAGTGCGTGGTTTATGAATGTTATTTCTAACTATGCTACTTTTGTTGCCTCATCAATGACTATTTTCGCTTCCCATATTCACTCACACACTAATAGGTTCTTCTCTGGGTCTTCTGATCCATCCCCATGAAACTATGGTAATATTATGATTGGATCTACGCCTGCCATTGTCGAATGCGTTGTACCTACTCCACGCGGTACTACTATATGTTTACTATTGCTCGGACTTGAACTTCCATTGGTATTTCTATTGGTACTTCCACTTGTACCACTACCTATACTACTACTGGTACTTCCACTTGTACCCTCACTTCTATTATGATCTCCTAGATTCTTTTGACCATTAGTCACTTGTTCTCTAAACAACTCTTTCTTTGTTGATGTGTTAGTCGTACATGGGGTTGTAGGTTCTACACTAATTCGGATCTGGATAGGGGTATCTTCTTCCTCATTAGATCTCGCTCCTCTATTATTTCTTTCATATGTGGTGCACAATATTTATTCAATGTTCTCCAAAATGCAATGATCTTCTACCTCTTACTCATCACTCTCCAAGCCTTCCCTCTCAACTACTTCTCTTTTCTTCCTAATATCTTATACCGGTAGGGTATTCCACTGTGCATTGTTCCTGCCTTCTGCATAATTTCCTGGATCTCCTCTTGATCCATAATAATAGGATCTTTATCATTAATTCTCTCTTCTCTATCCATTTCCCCCTCCATCTCATACCTTCCTTAGTGTTTCCCCTAACTTCCCCATGCACACAGGGTAGTTTAGTTGTCTGATTCCATAGTTAATACCCATTTATCATGCAATAATCTCTTGATCAAAGTTTACAACGAACTGATGTACCTTCTCCTTGGGCCCTTAAGAAACTCTTTCTTTGATACACTGTAAGACTTCGATGTATCTACTACAAACTCAGTGATATACCCCACTACAATGTTTTCTAGCCAGAAATCTACTGTGCACGTGAATTTGTTATTCACGCTTTTCAACTGTGCAATATTCTCTTTTGTCCACTCCACTGATCTAACTTGATGCAGGAGCATCGTATAAAGCCCAAGTGCGTGCCTAAATCCAAGGAGACAACTGGACACGTAGATGTAATTTGAACACGTTTTTGTGAAAACGTTTTGAAATTTAAAATCTGAAACATTAATGTAATTGATAGGAGGAAAGTGCAGTTGCATTTATATCTTGAAGATCCAAATTGATTTTGGGGCATATGTTCCTATCTATGGATGTAATAGGCATTTTAGTTTGTTTAATGCAAGTAGGTAGATTGATAGACTAGACAATTTTACGAGCTTGGGAGGGAAAACAGATGATAGACACCCTCAACCCTTGTATCTTTGTAACATAATTCAGAATTCGTAAGATCTAGAGAAGAAGAGGAGAATAGAAGAGCATAGAGGATTTTTATGCATTTAGCTATTATTTTCCATGTACAGGAGCACTGGAATTAATAGAAGAAAGTTTTGATTCCAAATCTATGTGTGTGTTATGGTTGTTGGAACCACCTGTTGAATGGTATGTTACAGGATTGTTTATGTTCTCTGTGTGCATTTTATTTCAATGCTATGTGTGTGTGTGTATGCTCTGGGACTCTTTGTTAAATGTTTGAATTCTGGATAAGGGGAGATGAGTTTAAGGTGTTTCTCTTTCTGAGAACTCGTGCAAAGAGTGCAGTGGAGGGTCTACAAGGAGTGCGTCGACCATGTTTTGAAATTCATCTTAGAAATCTCAAGAAGGATATAATTGTGCTTTTACAGGAAAAAGCATGAGCAAGGCTCAAAGCCGTGCAAGGAGTGCGTAGGCTGGGAAAGAGGGAAAATTTCTTCAATTTCGCAGAGGAGTTGAAGAATTATCTATCGCAAGGAGTGCATAGAGCCTCCTTTAAGAGATAACTGGAGCAGTTATCGTGGCACACAAAGTTCGTGCGTAGGGGAGGTTCGAAGTCAGAACTCTCCAAGAGAAGTCGAAGACCCAAAAAATCAACTTTGTTTGAAGGTTGCAAAGGGTGAGCGAAAGTTTGAATCGAAATCATCCAGGAGAAAGAAAGGCCAAGAATCTGAATCAAAGCTTGGGGCCAAAGAATTATCAAGGACGCAGATGGATGGTTGGCATTATCCATGGAGAATCATCGAATTTGCGAGGACTGTCATATCACATCAAACTTGCAAGGTGGTTAGCGACAGGAGGAACCCATCACTTGGGAGCTGAGGACCAATGAGATCCGTTGATCACGTTTTATTTGAGCCGTTAGATTTCCTTGGGATTTCGGGGTTCATGGGTTTGGAAGGTAGACCAATTCCTGGGTTGTTCCAGGTCCCGAGTCGCGAGGTATAAAGTGGGAGATCCAGGCCATTGGATCTCAACAACAAGAGAACTATTGGATCAACCCCCCGCATCATATCATGTATCGGGGTTTCAACATGTATAAACCTTTGTTGTGATCGCAGAGGTTACGAAACACCGAACGTCGAAGTCATGTGCGATAGGTGGCATTGACGCAACATGCAGAAAAGGTGAAAGAGAGTGACATTTGGCATGGACACGTCACTTGGGAGGAGTCAACACTCTGTTGAGTTATCGCACTTCAAAGGTTCGCAAGGGGAGAGCAACAATTTATGACCCTCCAACTCGTAAAGTCGCGAGTTGCGAGAGGGGATAGTACTTAGCCTAGATGATGGTCATTTGTAAAAGGAGCTAACAAAAAGGGGCCATACACCATCCACCATATCGCAAGTTCGGTTATTGGCATTTGGGGCACTGGAGGAGTCGAGAGTCCACGACTCTCCAACTCGCAAGGTTGGGAGTCACGAAAGGGCTCGCGTCGGGCCTTGGTTGTGGTCATATTGCAAAGGGGGGGCTAAGGGAGAAGTGCTTATACCTTATGCCTATTCGTAGTTTTACGTCTTGACTATTGTTGAGATATGTGGCATTGTGTTAAAAGTCCCAAACTCGTGAGACCCGATCTCTTGCGTGGTCAAAGAAAAAGAGTCCTTTGTGACTCTTGTGGAGGTTTCAAAAAGATCCTGAGTGGATCTTGGCCCGAGGGTCGGGGGTCTGTACCATAACTTTATTTTTCGGATGGGTATATTTCAACCGGGTTATCCACTCCTACAATTGTATGGGAAAATTAGTAAAGAAACTTTTGTGTATTTCATTGAATACATATCTCTCCAAATATTGTCTTGGCTTAAACATAGATCTTCTATTATCTTTGTGGGAAAACTCTAGTTCCTAAATTGTCAACCATCTTTCAATATCCTCTTTCGTGGCGTTCCAACCTAAGAAAATCCCCTTTCTTGATCTCTCGTGCTATATTTCGTTATACATCCCTCCTGATCTAATCTTCCGAGTTTCAACCAACAACATGAACCATTGTTGGGATTACTTGGGCTGACCTAGGTTCTAACTATAGGATTACCAACAAACCCTTCTACCATCAACCCTTCTGGATACTAGAAGGAAACACAATGCACAGAGTGCACTGCGTAGTCTCACCTGAGATGGCTTCTATAGGTGGCTGCAGGACTTATATGTGTGTAACCTTGGGATGGGACGTGTGTTTCTCTCTAAGGGGAAACGGATCTACTCATTTTCAATCTCCAAACTTCCATTAGATCCTAGTTTGGACCATTACCACTAATAATCCAATAAAAATTCCAGTATTCATTATAATAGCATGCATTTAGCTATAGAGATTCATCTATTGTAACACGATATTCTGATCTAAACACTAGCTATAACATTCATTTATTTAGTGTTATTCTGCAGATTCCATTAGCTTATCCTTACTACGCAGTGTTCAGTCCTTGATCATATAACATATTCATCATAAAAAATTATCAAAGTAAATTCAATCACAACTGTTACATATAGTCAAATAAAAACATAGATATATTGTGGTTCACCCTCCTGGGGATACGCCCACAAAGATTTATCATTGGGATCTTTATTCATCTCCATGTAAAAATCTAGTGTTGCACACTATACAGTCCTTCCTTCATTACACCTGATCTCCACAAATCACCATGGTCTCTTCTCCATACCTCTTACTCACAAAAAGATATACTATAATCTCGACAATACCTACATACTCAAACATCCCAAGTTTTGAACCCTCTCATGGTCCTAATAAATTCTACTTATAAAAAACTAGGACAAAACCCTTACAAAAACCCTAACCTTAATAGAATTAGGTTTCTCCACTTTCCAGTTGACTCGTTCATGGCTGGTCCTTGATCCAATCGTTGCTCCAAGTCGACGCTTGTCCAGTTTTCAACTACTCCGCAATAGTTTGTCCACTTTGTCACTGCTTTTCTTAGCACTTCTTTTTCCTCTTTTTCTAGTGCTAACTTTCCTCTATTTATGGCGTGCTCCCATGTTTTCTGGTGCTACTCTGATTCCTTCAAAGTTTATTCATTTTTTTCCAAAATTGGCCTGCTCCAACACTCAAAATGGACATGGCGATGAGGTCTTACAACTCATCTGTCAAATGCAGTGGGTAAGTATGAATCTTGATGTCATGCTCAACCAAATTTACATTTGCAAGTATTCTAAGGGTATGGGCCATATTAATAATTGTTAAATATGGAAAGGAGGTTCATGCTCGCAATATTAAAACTAGATTTGAGAAAGATGTGTTTGTTGGAAGTTCTCTTTTCGATATGTATTCTAAATGTGGATGCATGAAAAGTGTTCAATGAAATTCCAACACAAAATTTGATTTCATGGAATGTAATGATTGTCAGATATGATCAGAATGGGTATGTTGAGGAGGCATTGAAGTGTTTTATTCAATGGAGCTACAAGGCATGAAGCCAAACCCGTTCACATTTACTAGTGTTCTTAAAGCATGTGTCACTCTAATAGCTATAAAACATGGTAGAGAGATTCATGTTTAGATGATTAAAATAGGAGTTCACTATGATTTATTTGTGGGAAGCACTTTGGTTGACGTGTATGGAAAATGTCAAGATATGGGAAGTGCACGTCAGGTGTTTGATAAAACTATTCAGCGAGATGTTGTATTGTGGACTGTGATGATTGCAACATGTGATCAACATGGCCATGGCCAGGAATTCCTTAGATTGTTTGAAGAAATGAAGTCCACAGGGATAAAAATGGACCACATTACCTTTATTGGTGTTTTATCTATATGCAACCAAGAGATCCTAGTGAACAAAGTCTGTGAGTAATTTCACTCTATGAGTCAAGATTATGGCATCATTCCAAGGGTGGAACATTATGTCTGTATGGTGGACCTTCTTGGTCATGATGGATGCCTAGATGAGGAAGCTAACTTAATCAAGGAAATTCCACTTGAATGTGGCTCAATGGTGTGACAAAACTTTCTTGTGGCCTGCAGAGTCCAAGGCAATATGGAGATGGGAAAATGTGTAGCATAAAATATTTTGGAAATGGAACTAGAAGACCCTACAACATATGTGAATATATCAACCATCCACATTGTTTTTATCAAGTGGGAATATGTTGCAAAGGTGCAATAAATGATGAAATGCATGGGCGTGATAATGGAGCTCGGGAAAAGTTGGATTCAAATCAAGAGCAGTGTGCATAGATTTGTGGAAAGAGGGTTCTAGCCTCTGAGTTTGAAATGAAGGACCTTGGTACAATGCACTACTTCTTGGGACTAGAAGTGTGGCAAAGAACTGATGAGATATTTCTAAATCAAGGGAAGTATGTAGTGGAAATTTTGAAAAGGTTCAGGATGTTGGATTTCAAGGCAATGGCTACACCTATGGTATCAAATATGAAGTTGTTGTAGTATATGACTTCAGAGATTGTGGATGTTACCTTATACATGAATATGGTGGGTTCATTGATGTACTTGATGAACACGAGGCTGGATATATGTTTTGAACACCATGAGCCAATATATGGAGCATCACAGGAAGGTTCATTTGGTCACAACAAAACATGTGTTGAGTTACCTTAAGGGTACTCTAGATCATGGTCTATGGCATATATCTGACCATGAGTTTGAATTGTATGGATACTCAGATTCAGATTGGGTTGAAAACATTCCTGATCGGAAGAGAATTTCCATATATTGTTTTAGTCTTGCCTCTAGTATGGTCTCGTGGAGCAGCATAAATAAGTCATGTGTGGCACTTAGTACGGCTGAAGATGAGTATGTGGCAGCATGTGAAACGAGAAGATAAGAAGTGTGTATTCATAAATTGTTGTCTGGGTTATTTGGTCTCACATTGGAGGTTACCTTCATTTAGTGTTTTGGTGTGACAACAAAACTTGCATGAAGTTGTCATAGAAACTGGTGTTCCATGACAAGTCGAAGCATATTGAGATTAGATACTACTATATCAGGGATATGGTACAGAGGGGATCATTGAGACTCTAGTTCGTGACTACCAACGATTAGGTTGTGGATGTGTTCACCAATCCACTGTCAAGGATGAATTTTGAGTACTTCATGGATAAGGTTTGCATGGTCCCTCTTAAGAGGGAGTGACAGGTGAAACTCATCCAACATGAAAAAGGGTTGGCACTGAGTATGGAAAAATCTCATCCAACATGAAAAAGGGTTGGCATTGAGTCTGGTGGGTCTCATCTTGCATGAAAAAGGGTTGGTACTGAGAAAGGAGTGCACACAATCACATAATGATGCATCGCATGATGTTGTAGCTATTGAGAGCTACCCACAGACCTTGGTTGCATGGGGTGAAGTCATGTTTCACTATGGATATCTGAGGATGTATAGATTTGTATGTTCAATAGTCAATGGATGTGAGCTCGTGTGGTATCATACTTGGAGTCTGTGTCTGGAAAGAATGCATTCCTAGTTAAAAGGGAGTGATGGATTCAGATGTTATCGCAGGGTAGTGGATTTCATGATGACATGTTGTATCCATTGGAAAGATACCCACCAACCCTAGATGCATATTGAAGAGATGAGGTACAAATGTTATCACAGGTTACTGGATGTCATGTATAAGATATCCATTTTTTTTGTGGGAAACTGGATAGTCTCATGATGACATGTTGTAGCTATTGGAGAGATATCCATCAGCCCTAGATGCATGCTGTGAAGTCATAAGGGTGCACTTGATGAGGTACAAATGCATTGCAAGGTAGTGGATGTCTTGGGGACATGTAGTTATTGAGAACTACCCATGGGCCTTAGATGCATTTCCTGTGAAATCACAATGGTGCACATGATGAGGTACATATGCATTGCAAGGTAATGGATGTCATGGTGACATGTTTAAGATATTTGAGAGATACCCACAGGTAATATTCAAAGGTAATCTTAAGAGGTAATGTTGGCATAATGTAGAATGTCTCCCTCACTGAGAAGGAGTGTTGATGTTTGGGAAGCATCAGAAAGACATTGTAGTAGATTGATAATTAATAATAATATTATTATTGTAATAATATATATATATATATAAAGCATAAATATAAAGTATATTTATATTATATGTATAATGTAATATAAAGTATAAATATATTTATTACCAAAGGGATGCATCTCTTCATGGATGGTCACCATATGTTCTTTATATATATAACACTCATCATTGTAATAAGATATTCATTCATATACAATATCATCTCATATAGAAAATTCAATAATATTTGACCGCATAACACTTTCCTTTCCTATCTAGCAAGGTTGAAAAATTTGGCTCCTTCCACCCTGCCAAAGCTATGAGAATGATGAGCCAAGAATAATGGAACTTGGTTCCATTATCCCGCACATCTATGAAATCAGTAAAAATTTGGTTCAGGAGGTATGACACCCAACTGAACATTACTCCCTTCATGCACTGCGTGGCTACTGCGACGACCCTTGTTGGAGCCTCTTCTTTCCTGCACTTTCTCAGCAGCTTGCAATCCATGAGCTTGCTGGTGAAACTTGTCACATTGTCATTGATATATATAAGCACAATGCCCATGTTTCCCCTTCTGGTGCCAAATTGTGCATTGATTCTCTAGTTCATGATTCAATATTCCTTATAGATGTATCTTTGGTTCATGATTGATGCATGAGATAGTATGTATGTTGGTATACAATTTATGTATGGTATGGTATAGGTTTAATTGGTTTGTGAGAAGATACAGGTAGATGAGACAATTATAGAGACAATGAAAAAGATAGAGACAAAGACAGTGATAGAGACAGTGATAGAGGCAGTGATAGTGGTAGAGTGATAGTGACAGAGGAAGAGTGACAATGACAAAGACATAGTGAAAAAGACAGTGGAAATGAAAGTGGGAGAGTTTGTGATAGAAAAAGTTAGTCTACATTTATATTTCATTGCATTAGGATGAGGAAAGGATAGGCAGTTTTAGCCACCTTCTTTTTGGATCTAGAGAACTCATGGGGTTGTATCCTCCTTCTAGTTGGAGCCATAGAATTCAGGGAGTTGAAGCTTCCTTCAAGTTGGAGCCTGAGAATAGGGGGTTGGAGCCTCCTTTCAGTTGTAGTTGGAGAATCAAGAAGTTGGTGCATCCAATGAATACTTTTTTTTGATATATAAGAAAACCATTCTATGGTTTTCTCCCATTTGGGTTTCCATGTAAATTTTGGTGTTTTGTGTATCTATTGTGATGTGATGTTGTTTATGATTATATTATTGATGATATATTGAATACTAATGAAAACCTGTTGAATATAGTTGAAGAATATACTGTGGCTAAAAGTACTAAAATTGCTCATTACTGATTCATCCCCCTCTCAGTAATCAAACAATTGGTACCATAGCGGGTCCTTCAAGAAGCAGTCTAACCAATGGAAGGAGATCGTGGATTATGATAAGATTGGGGTACCATAGTTTGATGGTGGTAACTATGATTTATGGAGAAGACAAATCAAAACATATGTGCAGGCACAAGGATTTTACGTATGGTGAGTAGTAGTAGATGGGTACAAATCACGAGCCACTTCCCCAATAGATAAGGATGGAAAGAAACTTGAAGATAATGATGCAAGAGACATAAATTCCATCTTTAATGGTATGACTGAATCAATATACACCAATGTTTTCAACTTTGAATCTAGAAAAGAGATATGGGACAAATTGAAGAATATCTATGAAGGATATGACAAAGTCAAGGAAGCTAAACTTCAAACCTTTAGAGCCTTGAAGTTCAAACAATTGAAGATTAATAAAGATTAAAACATAATAGCTTAGTTTATATGAGTTGATGAAATAGTAAACAATATTAAAGGTTTGGGAGATGAGATGAAGTAATAGTTTGTTCTTAAGAAGTCATTCAGATCTCTACCAATGAGATTTGATTCAAATAGTTCAGCTCTAGAAGAAAGAGTGGACCTAGCTACAATGACCATGGACGAGTTACATGGGATATTGAATGCCTATGGGATGAGGATAGAGAAATACAATCTAGCCACAAAAGAATCAATATTCAAGGCATCCAAGAAGACAAAGAAGAAATAAAAACAAAATCTAAAGCCAGATTGTAGTTGTAGTGATGTTTTAGAAGACGATGAATAAGTAGCTAACTTTTTCAGAAGGCTGAAAAAGGGAACCAATAAATACAAATGTATGTTTCCATTGATTTGTTTTAATTGTGATGGTGTTGGTCATTTTTCTAATAAATTTCCTTATAATAAAAAGAAAATAAATGAAGAAGAAGATGACCCTAAAAGGAAAAAGGAAATCCAAAAAGGTAGAAGAAACAAAAAGAAGTTTTTCAAGAAAATCCTTTGCACCAAGGAAGACAATTCCTCATCAGATGAAGATGAAGTCAACAAAATTGATACAGAAAGGGTACTAATCATGGAAGTATAAAAATATGATGAAGAATACTCCAAAGAAGAATAAGAAGAGGAAGAAGTCGATTATAGAGAAGAATTGATGAGTGCCATAGAATTTACTAATAGGGTAAATAAGACAAACAAGTCACTCCAAGAAGAACTAAAGAAGAGAGAATAATCTAAGAACTTCAAATCCAAATAGGTTGAGAAGATGATCACGAAGCTAAAAATACAAGTAAAATAAGACAAGAAAATTAAAGAAGCACTCAAAGGACAATTAGAAGAAAGAGACAGAATCATTGAAGGCTTGGAAGTCGAGATAGTCACACTAAGAAAAAATATTCAGAAGAAGGATAAGTAGAAAAATAACACCATGATATTGGATAATATCATTAATATTCAAAGACCTTACTATGACACATCTGGATTGGGATACAATCAAACACAGATAGAGAAAGGTTCAAGCTCCAAAATGACAGAGCAAGAAGCAGAACCAAGAAGCTATGAAAAATCCATCATAGGTCCTTCTAAAGAAGAAGACAGGAAAACTCAAGAGGAAGATTACAGAGACACGGCACCACCTAGAATAGTCAGATGTCAGTATCAATAACAAACTGTTATAGAAATACCTAAAAAATAATGAGGATTCAGAAGAAAAGCACCATTCAGAAAATCTTCCACTCCAAGGTATCAAACTAGTTTTCTTGGTTTGTTTTATTCATGTTATAATTTTGGGCACAAATTTGTGAATTGTAGAGCCAATACCAAGAAAAAAGAAGCAATGAGGGATACATAATAAATAGTTATCCAATATTATCTTATGAAGCACAAAATAGAAGCTTCAACAGATTTGGATCATTGAGTGATGAGGTAGAATGCTACATGTGCAACAAATTTGTATATATGGATAAATATTGCAGACTTAATGTTCCTCCAAGGTAACCAAAGAACAATATCAATAGTCATAAGTAGGAACCACAAAGGATATGGATAATAAAGCAAGATCAATTCAACACAAAAGAATGCAATCTTGCTCTACAAGCTCAATGAAATAAAGGTGGATGGTATGTTGACATTGAATACTCAAATCATATGATAGGTGATAAAGACAGATTTATGAAATTGAAGAAGGAAAGAGATGGATCAATTTCATTTGGGAATGACAACTCAGCTAGAATCATTGGAAAGGGCACAATCAAAATTGGAAGTAAGGATGCCACAAAAAAAAATGGTTTACTGGTTGAAGACATGAAACACAATCTGTTAAGTGTAAGTCAAATGCTTGATCAAGGACATAGACTTATGTTTGACTCAAGGAAGTGAGAGATAAGGAAATAAGAATCAGAAAAGTTGGTGGCTACAATAGTAATAATTCCAAGCAACATATATGTTCTCAATGAAATAGGAAAGGAAAGATGTTTCTTAGAAAAGGACGATGAAATTTGTCTCTAGCATAGAAGAATGGGTCACATAAACTTTGATAATATTGTCAAATTCAACAAAAAGGAATTGGTAAGTGAAATTCCCTATATCTCGAAGCCAACAAACATTATATGCAAACATTTTCTACATGGAAAACAAACCAAGAAAAAGTTCAATTCAAAGGAGTATTCCACAACAAAACCACTGGAGATTGTACATATTGATCTAGTCATACCAACAAGAATGAAGGAATTGAAAGGTGAACAACATTTCCTGTTATTTTTTGTTGATTACAAAATAATGACTGTAGGTTTTTTTTAAAATAAGATATCAAAGGAATTCGAAAACTTCAATACATACAAAGAGATGGTTTAAACTGAGACAAAGTTGAAAATCACGTGTTTGAGATCAGACAATGGAGGATAACTTACATCAAAGGAGTTTATGGAATTATGCAGTGAGCATGTGATAAAGAGGAAATTCTCAGTAGCTGGGACACCTCAACAAAATGGAGTTGTTGAAAGGAATAACATAAATGGCCAGAAAATGGCCAGAACCATGTTAATGGATTCCAAGTTGACAAATGTTTTTTGGGTACAAGTAGTGGATGCAATAGTTCACATCCAGAACATAGGAATGCTCAGAAATAATAGTGATAAGACTCCATATGAGCTATTGAAAGGAATACCAAAAAATGTGAATCATTTCATAGTATTCAGAAGCAAATGTTACATCAAAAGAGAAGATGGCAGAATTGGAAAAATTGATTTTCGAGGTGATAAAGAATTATTGGTTGGGTTCTCAAGAAAAAGGAAATCATAAAAATGCTTCAATATAAGACTCAAAGAAATAGTAGAAAGCATCAATGTGATGATTGAAGAGACAAATGGATGAAATATAAAGAAATTAGAAAATATTTAGTGGAACAAGATCACAAAGAAGCTTTGAAAGAAGAGGAAGTATATGAAGAATCAGATGAAGAATAAGAGGAACCAAAATAAGAGAAATAACCGCAGGATCTTCAAGTACCTCCAAAGACACCTAACAGAGGAGTACAAAAAAATTATCCGTCAGAACAACTTATTGGAAATAAATATGTAGGAGTTGAAACTAGAAGAAAAATCCACTCACCAGAACAAAAGCATCTAGCACTACTATCTACTATTGAGCTGAGCAGTTTTGAAGAAGCCAATAAGGATGGATTCTAGATCAAATCTATGGATGAAGATTTAGACCAGATAAAAAAGAATGACACTTGGTAACTAGTTCCAAGGCCAAAGAACAAGAATGTAATTGGTACAAAATTGGTTGTCAGGAACAAATTGAACAAGGATGGATAGGTTATCATGAACAAAGCAAGATTGGTATGCAAAGGATACTCTCAAGTTGAAGGTATAAATTCTGAAAAGAAATTTTCCCCAATTACCAAGAT
This sequence comes from Picea mariana, assembly GCA_032191745.1. Taxonomy (NCBI): domain Eukaryota; kingdom Viridiplantae; phylum Streptophyta; class Pinopsida; order Pinales; family Pinaceae; genus Picea; species Picea mariana. The sequence continues at coordinate 64,946 of JASDQU010585464.1, forward strand.
GGAAGCAATCAGACTAATACTAGCTTATGCATGCTCCAAGAATATTAAAGTGTATCGGATGGATGTGAAATCAACATTCCTAAATGGAGATCTAGAGGAAGAAGTATACATTGAGAAGCCAGAATTATTTCAGTTGTTAGAGAAGGAAAATTATGTTTGCAGCTTGAATAAGGCTTTATATGGTCTCAAACAATCCCCCACAACATGGTATTCGAGATTGGACATATATTTACAACAACAAGGGTTCAGGAAAGGAAATGTAGAAAAAAATCTCTACATAAAGGTGGATCAAGACAATATATTGATTATTGAAGTCTATGTAGATGACATTATCTTTAGAAGTGACGATGATAGGATGAGTCATAATTTTTTCAAAGACATGCAACACGATTTTGAGATGTCGTTTCTTGATGAGTTAACCTTATTTTTGGGACTACATATGTGTCAGAGCAGCAAAGGTATCTTCATCTCTTAGGAAAATTATATCATAGAGATGTTAAAGAAGTTTGGAATGACATATTGTTAACCAATCAGTACTCCTATGCAGAAAAGTTGTAATTTAAGTAAGGATGATGATTCCAAGGACGTAGATCAGAGACATTACAAATCGATGATTGAAAGATTAATTTATGTGATAGCTTCTAGACTAGACGTGACGTAGGAAATTGGACAGGTTGCAAGGTTTCAGGAAACACCAAAGGAATCACATGTTTTGATAGTAAATGGGATATTCAGATATCTGAAAGATACATAAGACTTTGGTTGATGGTATCCAAAAGAAATGGATATATATCTTATTTCTTACATAGATGCAGATTTGGCAGGTTGCATTGATGATAGAGGAAGTACAAGTGGAGAGGATTTCTACTTGGGTGAGTGCCTAGTATCATGGTTAATAAAGAAATAATCATCGATATATTTTTCCACAATAGAGGAAAAATACATTGCAACAGTGGCATGTTGTACTCAGGTTCTTTGGATTAAGCAGACTTTGCAAGATATGCAAGTAAAGTATGATGTGCCCATTTCAATACTTTGTGACAACACTAGTGCCATCGATATTTCAAAGAATCTAGTGATGCAATCTAATACGAATCACATTCCAATAAAGTATCACTTCTTACAGGAACAATATATAGAGAAGAACATCAAGCTGGAGTATGTCGAGACAAAAGAGTAGATTGTAGATATCTTCACCAAACTGCTTGCAAGGGAAACTTTTGAGTATCTGTGACAGAAACTTGGAATATTTTCTTCCCCATAGTGTTTCACATGGCATCAAACTTAACAAGATAGAGGGAGAGAGAAATATAAGTCTTGAATATTTCAAGTAAATAATTCTTTTGAATTCTTTTCATATACATAAGATAGTTACATCAAGAAGCACCATGAAGAGAAAGGTCAATAGATTTAGCAGAGGCCTATAGATAGGGAGAGCAACCCTAAGAGGAGGATTACCCTTTACCATTGATGTCAAATGGGGAGAGATAGATCAAGGGATGGAGACAGAGAAAGAGAAGGACGTAGAAAGGGGGAGTGATGGTCACAAGGGGAGCATGGGCATAAGTATTATCATGCCTAAGTGTTTCCATCAATTACAAAGGAGGATATTGTTGATAGTTTGATTGTCATTGATTTCAACCCTTGAATAAGCCTTGACATTGTGGTTTTTGTACCAAAAGCTAAAAAAGGAATATGGACATGAAGGACAGAGTAAATGCAATAAAGCACCTCATTTATGGATAGTACTTATCATACCATTTCTAGTGATATGTGGAACACCGTGTAGTCCCTCATGATTAGGGATATATGACCTTGTGAAGTTGTAAGACCCAAAGAAATGATTAAGAAGCCCCTAGTTGGTTACAAGTCCTTAATGAAAGGTTAAAGTTGTTGTAACAAGAAAACCCTAGAAGCCATAAATTAAGGAGAGGATTTACCTAGCACAAGTATATAAACAACTCAAGGAGTCATTCAAGAAAAAAAACACACTCATTAATTGATTATCTATCTTGTGAACTATTGATATTTTGCTAAGGTTGTGACAACAATTTTTCTGAGGTAGCAAAGGAGGGTTGAAGGTGAAAGTCTCAAGGTTGAAAAAAACCCTAGTTTCTGAGGTATCCACGAGTTGCAGGTCAATAGGGTGTAGATGTACGAGGGTTGTAGTGGAGTAAAGCACATATATCATGGGGTATAGAAGAGAAAGTCATGTATCTATGAGAATATTATGAAAGTTTGAGTAGATGTTGGTACCAGGTCCCTAAAGGTCTAAAGGAAGTCTACAAGTGAGCATCTCAGAGTTTCAAATCAGCTACAAAGGTATTGGTCAGGGATGGTTTTAGGGGATAAATTTTTCTCTTGGGCTAATTTTCAATGGTTTTTCCGAAAAAGAGATTCGCTATTTTAAAAATGGTTTTCCCAAATTCTATAGGATAAAATTATTTTACCTTAAAAATGGCCAAAATTTTATAAAAACCATATAAAATCCTTAGAAATTTGAATATTTTTACAAAAATATCACCAAGCATTTATAGTTGGAATATGAAGGATTAGTAAGATTCACCAAGGTTTCTACATTTTAAAATAAATTTCCATCCTTAAAATCATCCCCAGTATTGGTATGGTTATATACTTGTTTTGATGGTTACTTCTTGTCATGATATGGTGCATGCTTGATGCATACTTGGTATGGTTGGTTTGGTATTTGGATATGGTATATCTTGGTTTCTTGGTTGAGTGAGGAGCACTCTTATATCTGGTTCATCATATGTCATGGTTCTTATAGTTCATATCTTTGATTTATGGTGACATATGGATGAGGGACATGCATTGTTTATTTGAGACACTTCATTGATGATATGGCACATATATGCATTTGGTTGATTGTATGGTATATGGTATAGGTTACACATGGTTGATGCTCTAGTTCATGATTCACTATTCCTTATAGATGTATATTTGGTTCATGCTTGATGCTTGATATAGTATATATGTTGGTATACAATTTATTTATGGTATGGCATAGGTTTAGTTGTTTGATGAGAAGATACAGGTTGATGAGAAAGTGATAGAGATAGTGACAAAGATAGAGACAATGATAGAGACAATGAAAAAGACAGTGACAGTGGAAGTGTGACAGTGGAAAAGATAGAGTGACAGTGACAGAGACAGAGTGACAATGACAATGACAAAGACATAGTGATAGTGATACAGACAGAGTGACAGAGATAGTGGTAGTGACGGTGGAAGAGTTTTTGATAGTGATAGTTGGTCTACATTTCTATTTCAGGGTGATAGGATGGGAAAAGGATAGGTGGTTGTAGCCACCTTCTGGTTGGAGATAGATAACTCAGGGGGTTGTAGCCTCCTTCTGGTTGGAGTTAGAGTTTTAGGGATTTGTAGCTTCCTTCAGGTTGGAGCCTGAGAATATGGAGTTGGAGCATCCTTCTAGTTGTAGTTGGAGAAT
>JASDQU010585464.1:77240-100151 GCA_032191745.1 Picea mariana
TGGAAATACTAAGGGGGGGGTGAATCAATATTACCTATTTTTAAACAATTAGTAATTACTATGTTATTTTATTAATCACCACAAAGATCAACAATGGACTTGTATATAAAATCAATTATATAAATATAATTAACAAGAATTTACAAGTTTTTATAAAAAATAATATGAGATAGTGGAGGACACCAATCCTTTTTAGAGCACTGACTCTAGGAGACACAAATCCCCTACTTCAAGGAACCAACCCTAGGAAGCACCAACTCCCTTGTTTAGGGAACCAAACCTAGGAAGCACCAACTCCCTTGTCTTTAGGGCACCAACCCTAGGAATCACCAATTGCCTTGTTTTTTAGGGAACCAAACCTAGGAAGCACCAACTCCCTTTTATTCACACTTTACATAGTAAAGGATGTGAATCCTTCCTTTCTCCTCCCGTCCACCCTCATTGCATAAGTATCCTAAATTATTCTTCTTTGGACTCTGATTCTACTTGTGGTATTTGATATGGACTACATAGACACTTCTTCTTCATCATTCTTTCTTGCTTATATAGTCTTCCTGCTGGTGTGAGCGTTGAAGCATTGTGTCCCTTTGTTTGGACCATTTCACCTCTTCATTTAAATTAATAGTAATAGAATTTTTCTTTTAATTTAGAATTAATATATCCCTCTATTTTATTCACCCATTTAATGTGAAAGATTTTTAATTTATTAAGAGGTATTTTTCATAAATTGGTCATAGGTATGGATCGATTTCTTTTAATTTGATCCCATGCATTTTTACTTTATTATTAAGCTTTTGATGCATCCCCAATTATCCAACATATCATATTTGATATTTTCGATTATCTTTCCAATGCATTGGATGTATTTGATCACTTAATATCAATCAGGACATAATCCATATCCTGTCTAGTTCAAAGTTTCTTCCTGATAGAGGAAAATTTGTTCCTTTGTATGTTAAACTCACACACTCACTTTCAGGACCTCTATTCCATATGACCATAGGCGATGTCTAAGAACTAATCCAAACGAGTGCCTAATCTCTTCTCAAGATAGAAGGTCACAATTTATTTGCACGTTTGAGATGGACGATTCTCGTTCATTTTGGGACTTTGGTGTTTTGGGACTCAAGCCATTGCAATTTTCCAAATCTTCCCGAGAAAGTTATGTCGAAGGGTGTATCAACACTCCCTGCTCGATAACATTCATATGTTTAGGAGTTGGGACCGTAGACTTAGGCACAAAGGAGCTCTCATTCTCTAGGTATTCGGCTATTCATGACTTCAGCCTTTGATGTTTTGGGTAGTTTTGTTGGTAGGAGAAGATGGATATCCCTAAAGGATGTACTCCTGGAGTGACATTTCTTGTTGACATCACTGCTGATGTGGCACTAGTTGAGTGGCTGCCATTTGTCACCCTCATTTGTGACTTTTACAATCCTTATGTGCCACAACAACCTTGACACTTGTCACCATTTGACTGGGCCACGTGTCATATTCATATTTTGCCACATGTCTTACTTCGTGACTTTGGCACTTCATGATTCCGATATTTTTGACACTTTTGTATTATCCTTCGATTATTGTAGAAGTGTCGAATAGATCTAACACTGTATATTTTCAAATTCTCTTGATCCCATGGCCTTCGTTTATTTTGAAACTTCGAGGTTCGGTAGTTCTTAGTTTATCTGATTCATTTATCGTCAAAGTAGGTCAAGGTAGGAGTTGACCACCTTCTTCCTTGGCCCACTTTGAATAGATTAATGGTTGACGAGATTTCCTATTCTTCCTCTGATCTGATGGTCGATGGGAGTTCATTACTTCAGGGCTTCAGCCTTAGGGTAAAATTACTTGTTTTAGACTCCTTTTCATCGAAGTGGTCAGCGTTGGAGTTGACCAAAGTTTGTGACTTCGGGGCTTCAAACTTTGGGAAAATTTACCTATTCTAGACTCCTTTTCGCCGAAGTGCACAACGTTGGAGTTGACCGGAGTTCGTGACATAGGGGATTCATCCTTCGGATAAATTTACCTGTTCTAGACTCTTTTTCTCCGTAGTGGTCAACATTGAAGTTGACCACCTAATCCAAGAAATCTTGTTTCTCCTAAGGAGATATTAGATCAACGATGTGTATGGTTTATTTTAATACGAGACTCTGTGATATTGTGGCTTACATTGTCCTTCAACTAAAATCAATCATATGGTCAAGAATTCATTTGAATTCCCTCCTTGATCTAACGACTGGCAAGATTATCCAAAGATCTTGCTTGAGATTTGACGGTTGAGATTTAATCCTTCCCAACCTCTGACTTTACCTCGATCTAACGATCCTAGATTGTCCCAAAATAAGAATGAACAACTCATGTGCATCATCTCTTTTGAGCTTCAATTAATGTTCTTCCTTATAAGATTTGGGTTTATACTAGATTCGTATACACCTTGTTGACATCAATGACAATACCGTACCACTGTATCCAACATTCTCCCCCTTTAGCATTGATGGCAACTTTTTCTTTGAAATATTTTTATTTCTGTTACTTATTAATTTCCTGCCCCTTTGACAACAATGATAGAGGGCATCTTTCTTCGCTCCCCCTGTGGAAATTCTCCCGCTAACCATGTTCCCCTTTTCTTCTGATACGATTTTTATGGTTTTAATGAGGTATGTGAATTACTCGCAATTTTTGTCGAATATTTTCAAAAGTACTCCCAGGAAACAATTTTGTGAATATGCCTACAATTTGTTCTTTGGTGTCCACATATACTATTTTAACCACCTTTTAGGTAACCTAGTCTCTTAGGAAATGGTATTTAATTGGAATGTGTTTGGTTTTAGAATGCATTACTGGAATTTTAGAGATACTTATGGCACTAGTGTTATCACAATTATTGATAATGGGATCATCATATCTTATTTGTAAATCTTCTAATGTTTGCTTCATCCAAAAAAATTGTCTGCAACAGGATGCACCAACAATGTATTCTGCCTCTACTGTGAAGAGTGATGTAGATGTTTATTTCTTACTTATGCATGCTACTAGACACTTTCCTAAAAATAATTCTCCTCCAGTGGTTCTTTTCCTATCATCTATATTATTGGTCAAATATGCATCAGTGTATGCAGTTAGATTGAAATCTTTATCTTTTGGATACCATAATCCAAGTTCTAATGTGCCTTTGAGATATCTGAATATTCTCTTTACTGATTTTAAGTGAGTTTCTGTAGGTGCGGATTGAAATTTCCCTATAATTCCTACATCCTGCATGATGTCAGGTCTCATTGTTGTTGAATAGAGCATACTTCAAACCATTCGTTTGGTCTACTTTTGGTGAGTTATATTCTAGGCTTAGTTTACATCCAGTGACCATGGGAGTACTCATAGGTTTACTTTCTTCCATTTGGAATTTATTTAGCATTTCCTTGATATATTTGGATTTGGAAAAAAATATTCCCTTTTCTGTTTGAGTTACTTGTAAACCTAAGAAAATGGATAGTTCTCCCAACATAGACATTTCAAATTCTTCTTGCATTTTGGTTGCAAACTTTCTTCTTAGTATAGTAATATTACTTCCAAATATGATGTCATGTACATATACCACCACAACAATCATCTTTTGATTCTCAATTTTGATGTATAAGTTGTTGTCAATAGTCCCTCTCATATATACTTGTTTTTGCAGGTACTGATCAAGCCTTGAGAACCATACTCTAGGGGCTTGTTTAAGACCATACAGGGCCTTTTTTAGTTTGCACACATGGTCTAGATTTGTTGTTAACATAAATCCTTCTAGTTTCTCAATATAGACTTCTTCTTATAGTGTTCCATTAAGGAATGTTGACTTGACATCCATCTAATAGATTTTGAAATTTCTGAAGCATGCAAATGATAGGAACATTTTGATGGCCTCAAGTCTTGCTACTGGAGAAAAGGTCTCGTCAAAATCAATACCTTCCACTTAGGAATATCCTTTGCAAACTAATATTTCTTTGTTCTTTATAATCTCCCCATTTTCATTTAGTTTGTTCTTGAATATCTACTTGGTTCCCACCACATTATTGTCCTTGGGTCTTGGAACTAGTTCCCAAGTCTGGTTCTTCTCTATTTGGTCTAATTCTTCATTCATTGCTTTTATCCAATCTTTACTTTTGTTGGATTCTTTAAACGGATTAGGCTTTATCAGGGATACCATTGCTTGTTCCAAGTCAAATGTGAGTCTCCTTATTGTTTCCACTCTTGCATTTTTTTATCCAAATTTTATGAGTAGAACGAAATGAATACAGATTATTAAAATATGCTTAACACAAAATAAAAGAGATAAAATAATATTGGTTTTCTATTCAATAAGGAAATAAGCTAAAACTGTAAAATGCAGTGGAAATCAAGCTTGTTGGAATGGTGGTGGCTTATCTCTTAGAAGAGATGTGACAACTCCGCTCATTCGTAAGAATATGATTACAATGAGGCTTTGAAGGGATTTTTACAATAAACATGAATTTCAAAAACCTTAGACATCCAAAAACATAACCCTAGGAGATGAAGCACCAAAAGTCATGTGGGCCCTGTTTGGGTAAGTTAGTACATCAACTTTTCTGGGTCGTAACTTTTGCATATGATATCCGTTTTAGGTGCACGATAGCCCATTGGAAAGGTATATTTGAGGAATACTCTTTTTTCTGCTATATGTCAAAGGAAATCTTTTACTGTGGTGAGCCCTAAAAACGTTGTTTAGGGCCTCAAAACAACCCCGCAAGTTAGGGACCCGAAAACTAGAAAAAACAAAACTATCAAAATGAACCAGTTGGAATAGGTGGGAGGCCACAGACATCCATATGGATCAATCCTCCCCCCTTAGGAATAAATGGTCTCCATTGTGTTGAGTTCCCCCATCATATGAGGAAATTTATATTGAATTTGGCCCCACGTGAGCCACTTGCCTTGGTGCAGGAGCTGCCCTGCTTTGAAAACTCGATAAAGTTGGATCCTTTGTTGTCGGGTGACCTTGATATGTGTGTCCACAATCTGATCATTGAATGCTTGTTGCATGAAATCAAGGTTGAGCTTTGTTGGTGTCAACTGCTCTGTTATCTTTGAGATGTCCAATAATGGTGGGAAATATGGCCGAAGGAGAGCCACGTTGAAGACTGGATGCAGGCCAATGAAAGGGGGAATGTTGAGCGCAAAAGCATTGTCACCTACAACCTTGGTGATGGTGTATGGCCCATACCAGAGTGGGAGAAACTTTCTATGGGGCCCTGTAAGGTGTTCTTTCTGCAGGTGCAACCAAAATTTGTCACCCACCTGAAACTTATGTGGTACTCGATGTTGATCATGGGGTTTCTTGTACTTGGAATTGGACTTCTATAAAATATCCTAAACATATTGGTGGATGTGCTGGATCCGCTCAATGAATCGGGTGGATTTGTCAGCTTCTGTTGGAGTAGGGGACAAGTCAGTCGAGGTGGTCGCTAGAGGTAGTGAAACAACCATGGAGCCCAATGGTTGGAATCCCAACCCCACCTGAAAGGGGTTGTGGCCAGTTGAGCTATGCAGGGCTCAGTTGTAGCTATGATAGACATAGGGAAGACTCTCATCCCATGTGCAGAGGTGCTTGGAATTGTACATGTGCAAGATATCTATGATCATCTAATTGACAACCTTAGTTTGGCCATTTTTCTGGGGGTGGAAGGTAGTGGATCTGGTGAGCTTGGTATCCAACAGTGACCAGAGGATCGACCAAAATGTGCTGAGGAAATGACTGTCCCGATCTAAGACAATGGTTTGTGAGATCCCAAAGTGTACCCAGATGCTTTCAAAGAAGATCTTAGAAGTGGCCTATGCATTGATGTTCTTCTTGCAGACATCCATAATCGCCATCTTGGAAAAGCGATCAACAACCACAAAAACATAGTCATTGCCCCTCTTGGTGGACGGGAGGACCGAAATGTATTCCATTAAGATGGATTCCCACAACTTTTCAGGATTAGGCAGAGGGGTGTACATGCCCTTTTTGTTAGTGGTTGGTTTGGCAATAGCACAGACGGATCAGGACGTGATATACTTGCCGACATCCTGTCAAAGTTTCAACGAGTAGAAATGTTTTTGCAGCATTGCCACTGTCTTTTCGACGCCAAAGTATCATGCCACCCGACTATAGTGAGCTTCCCAAATAATTTTTTCATGCTCTCTTGATGGAATGAAGATGGCCCAGACGACACAAAAACCCATCCAAATATGGAAATTTGTGACCACTGAGTTTTCTCCCAACATTTGGTAGTTGGTGGAGAAGTCAGGGTTTATTTCATAAAGGTGGGACCATCTGGAGGTCTCATGGCTACAAGAGTCTAGCACCGTGGTGAGTGTCACGACTAGGGGTCGGTTGGGGAAATTAACAACTCAGTTGGTACTTCATGTTTTATACTTGATGTTGAGGTGGAACTACTGTAAGTATGTGGACCACTTCTAATGGCGGCCATTCTGCAATTTTCCTTGGGTCTGCGTGAACTATAGTGGCTTGTGATCAGTGTGGATGACTGTCTCCTTCCCCATAATGTAATGTATCCACTAGCGGGAGGATTTCACAATGGAGTACATTTCTTTGTCGTATGTAGGGTACTTACCAACAACATCTGATAGTGTCTCACTATGATACACCATAGGGTGGTCGTGTTGAGTGAGAATTGTGCCCACAACATAGTCTGAAGCATATGTCTCGATCTGAAAGAGATGTTGTAGGTCAGGTAATGAAATTATTAGGGATGAGCACATACACTTCTTCAATTCATTGAAGGTTTATTGTTGGGATAGGCTCCACACAAATTTTTCCTTACCACCACCTCTAGTTACTTGGTTGAGGGCCCATGGGTTATGAGAGAATCCCAACATGAACCTGTGATATAAATTGGTGAGGCCCAAGAAGATATGAAGCTCAGTGAGTGTGGTTGGGGATGGCCAGTCATAGATGACCTAGATCTTGGCTGGATCCACATGCACACCATGTTGATCAATGATGTAGCCTAAGCAATGGACCATGTCCATGCCAAAGGATCATTTTTGCAAGTTTGCATATAGTTTGTGCTACCATAGGGTGTGCAGAACCTACTGAATATGTTTCAAGTGTTCTACCCAAGTCTTGTTATATATGAGGATGTCATCCAGATACACCACTAAAAAGGTACTATTGAAAGGTCACAGGATATCGTCCATCATCCTCATTAAAGTTGTTGGAGCATTTTTCAAACCAAAAGCCATGACCAACCATTCAAAAAGACATTCTTTTGAATTGAAGGTGGTATTCCATACATCTGTCCGTTCTATTGGGACCTAGTGGTAGCCACACTTCAAATAAATCTTATTAAAGTATTTTCCCCCTGTGAGCTGATCACAGAGGTCATCGATTCATGGAATCGGGTACCAGTTCCGGACTATGATTTTATTTAGGGCTTGATAATCAATGCAGAGTCGCTAGGTCTTGTCTTTCTTCTGCACCAGTATGATTGGGCTCCCACAAGGCGATGAGATTGGATAGATGTGCCCTTGTGGAGCAGTTCTTAGATTTGCCTCTTGATCTCCTCATTTTTTAACACAGAGTGGTGGTAGACCAACCTATTGAGTAGCGGTGCACCTGGGGTCAGATTGATGGGACGATTGACTTGGTAGTGCAGAGGTACCCCGGTAGGAGAGGAGAAGATATCTGAGTATTATTCCATGACCTTATCCACTTGCTTATGTTGTGTGGGGAGATTGATCACGGAGGCCTAGATGTGGCTATGATCTTTCACTTACTCTGAGAGAGAATCACGAAGAAGATAAATTTCCCAGTCTAAGAGATGACCTTCCTACATTTCTTATAACCCTAAATTGCACCAAACATGCATACCTAGCATCAGGCCATCTTACTTGCTATCTTTGCCAAGCCATCATTGAAAAAATCTTATAAAAACCATTGTTTTGAAGGTGTACGCACCCTACACCACTATTGCCCACGTAGACACGCTTTCTGCATCACTACAACTCATGTACACTCACAAAAATCATGAAAAAAAGAAAATTGAAAAGGGGTATGGGTTTCTGGGCCGTTACTTAATCAGTTGACTGCCCATAGCCAGTCACCCCAACCGTTACTATCTCTTTTGGCCTATAAAAGAAGTTGTTGGGGACCCTTTCCAAAAAGAAGCACGAGATCATAGAAACTCTACCCATTTCAATATTCCCCCTTTGCCCCAATATTTTTCAACCACATTGTGAGTTTGAGCCAGAATTCCTTCTTCCTCCTTTGCAAACCCTTGCCATTTCCCTAGAGAGAAATGAAGAGGAGAAGAATATGTGGAATCAGTTGGTGCATGGTGAAGAGGATCCTAGGACCGAGGTCGAGGAGTAGTGTCGGTCTCATGTTGTAAATGACTTTTGTGAGATTAATATAAAGAAGTACTTTTTCCATACCGCCAAATGATGTCTTAAATCTTTATGATTTGTTTACATGTCCTGGTTATAATGTCTAACCCACCAATCCATATGTAGAATGCATGCTTGTAGTTTCTTGTTTGTCTTTTGGTGAATGCAGGTTAGCCTTGCGAGGAGACCTGCAATCGGGAAACAACCAAGTGCAACGGGATCAACACCGGACGCGGATTTTAAGGTAGGCCTACCAGATCCCTATACTTTGTATTTTATGTATGATTGTGGGGTAATGTCAGGATAGTTGATAAAAAGTAGGAGACTTTAGACGGTTAGATTTTTCTGCACTTTAGAACCCTGGTGTAGTCCGTAGAGGGATTTTCCTGCTATAGGAGAATTGGAGACCGTACTGGGGAAGCCTCTAGGGTCTTTGGGGATATTTATTTAGGTGATTTTGAATTAGTTTATTCACTGTTTTTGAGTTTCTGTAAGCTTCTGTGTCTTTAAGGGATATTGGTCTTCCATACCAGTATTCCTTGCTTGTGCTTGACTGTTGGTTTTCACTTTTTTGAGAAGTTGCAGAGGTGTACGCGGCCTATAGTGTGCCTGTACGCGTGCATACATGCCCTGCCTTTGGACATCCCACGTACAGACGCAGCTTGCTGAAGTGTCAGTAGTGTGCCTATGTTAAGAAAAGAAGAGGAACTCATCCTCTTCCTTGTCAGAAGACACACTTCTCAGGGGTTTTCTTGATCTAGCCCTGGTCTCTATTATAGCATTCGGTAGCCTAGGTCTGACCTCAACATATCTTTCTTTTCATCAAAAGATTTCTTGTGTTTTCATTAATAGGGTTTTTAGACAAGTTTGTGAGTCTGTTTTGATCTTGTTGTTTGGTATTGTCAGTGAGTCCCTGGGATCTGCGATTGGGCCTGAATTCACTTATTGGTCGTGACTTGTCGTCATTTTTTCCTTTTTTGCTTTAGAACAAAAGAAAAGTATTCATTTTCAAATTTCTTGTTTTGAAGCATAAAACAATAAAAAATAAAAAATAAATCATTTCTTTGTTTGGTAAAGTAGTTTAGGTTAGTTGCTTTATTTACCAAGGAAAAAGAAAGTTTTCTTAAGTTATTTGCTTGAATGCTTAGTACATTAAGTAGCTCGTAGTCGAGTGAAATATTGTTTTAAGTTTTTCTTTTCAAAGATCTGAGAAAAGTAGTTACGAAAAGTTTGGTGAAAGAGTTTTGATTTGGCAAATCTTTATTTGTGAAGGAGTATTTTGTTTCCAGTATCATCTTATGCTCTTCTCTTTCATCTCTTAAATAACATCATTGGTTTCACTTCCATTCCTATTGACTTAAGACAACCACTAAAATTGACACTTAACTAAAATTTATTAGACTTTGTGTTTGTAGGGTCCATTAATGCAGTCTAGGATAGAGCCTTGATTTAGGATTGGAGAGGAAACTCTTCAAGGCTCCAAAAAAAAATATAAGAGTCTGAGCTAAGGAGTGCTTGAAAGTCCAGTAATCATGAAATTTATCCAAGACCCCCCTCTAACATAGGGGCTAAACATTAGGTCATGTGTGGAAAGGTAGAAGAGATAACCCGTCCAAAGTCGGACCAAGCATAGTGGGGAATGCATATAGAGGGCTTATCTTGGGATTTCTTTGATCACATTTGCCACAGAGATTTGTGGGTCTCGAATCCATTTGAGGTCCTCAGTCATCTTCCAGAACACTTGCTTTCGATACCCTTGATAGGTTTCAGGCTTGATACCCTGCTCATTGCAATCCACCCGATTGTCGACTGTACCCTCCTGGTGACTGTTCCCGCGCTGACAACCTAGTTGCTTTTATCTTAGCGACTTACACAAGTGAATGCGGGGGTATACCATGGTACCTAGGGTAGACATCAGGCCACAATTTATAGAGTATACCCAAAGGGTGATTCCATATTCAAGTTTCACTTGCATCGGTAAGTTTCTCTAGTGTTGGCTGGTGTAACTGCTCTTCCAACTAGCTAGTGATATGATTGTCTTATCTCATAGGAGATTTTTCTAGTGTGTTATAGTATTTAAAATTTCAATAGAAATCCCTAGTGTGTCATTGATATTCTCACACCATGGAGGATTAGGAGCTCTGTCAGTCACAAAGGCTTCTTGTCCTGTCGTCGGTTAATCTGGAGCCACCCCCGCCACCTCTAAGGTGAAGAATAGACTAGCAAGGGTCTTTTGAGGCGACTGGGCCATAGGAAACTGAGCCCGACCTATCTCTGAGAGGAGAACATTTGATTTCAGGGGAACCAACCATTTTTGAACTCAAAACAAAATCTCTTGGTCTGTATAATACTCCGATCACTGAGCTATCAGTGCCCATTGTCATATAGGCTAAACCTTACGAGCATCAGGTAGTGTCACAAGAGGTGATGGAGAAAAATGTTGCTACTTCTTCAGAGAATTCTCATACTCCCTCTACGACTGTCACCATAGGGGTTTTTTTGCCTCCTAACCAACTGTCGTCGGTCTGAACCACCATAGTCTCGACCGCCTCTACCTCAAGCAATGGTCCGATTCTGTTTATGGCGGCGATCACTACTCCTTTCACCCAGAGTGTGACAGGCCCTCCATTTTCCTACAGGATGCCTGGCTTTGATACAAACTATATCCTTTCCTACTCCACTCTATAGACTTTAGGTATGCGGGTATGGATCTCTAACGCTCCTCTACAAGGATCCATGGGGATCACTTTTTCTCCCTATAACACTTTCCCTTACAGAGGGGGTCATATACCTCCTTTGTCGCCTTCACTCGGCGACGATCACCAGCACTCCGCCGGGCCAAACACAAACTACAGTTCATTTGGAGTAGGTAGTCAAGGACTTCCTTCTTATAGCATGCCAGTAGGTTCAACACAATTCTCTTTGTTTGGGTGTTTCATAACAACGCTTTCTCGTCAGATGTCGTCTCAGTCGGGGGAAACCCTGGTTATGTTCAACAAAACCCTATGTAGAGTACTATTCCTGCACAGGGGGAAAACTTAGGAATTCCTTCCTCACAAGGAATTTGGAATCCATGGAAGGGATCAGTTCCCTTGTCATGGATGCCAACTGGGGGAAACCCCTTCCATAGCCAATAGAACCCTGAGTAAGGCTCAACACCTATGCTCGTCGGATCGGTAGGGGGCAACCCTTCCCAAAATCCTTGGAATGCGATGCAAGCCTAGTCCTGTACATCCTATTATGGGAGTCAACTGATGATATCTCAACAAGCACAGAATCTGTACGCTAGTCACGGCCATGATTATTACCAGAACCCTGGCCAATGGCCTAACTTTTCCTAGTGCCAGCCAAACTCCAGGCTCCTTTTTCCCCGGTTATAATCAACAACCCAAATTACCATTTCTGGCAACTCTGCACATGCCAGACTTGAAAAGGTTATTAAACAACCCCATCTATAATGATCGACGTTGGAATCCTATGCCAACCAAGTTTCCTTCATACATTCCAAAGTTCGAAGCTAATCCTAATGAAGATCTAGGCGATCATGTGACTACCTTCCATTTATGGTGCTCGTCCAACTCATTGAGAGACGACTTGGTCCAGTTGCGTTTGTTTCAATGCACTCTCATCAGGAGTGCTATGAAATGGTACATCGATCTCGATCGCTCAATATGCTCTTCCTTCGGTGAATTGGCAATGGCTTTCTTAAACCATTTCCAATTACCTGTGAGATACGATGCCGACACTGAATTGCTGGCCAACTTTGAGTAGACAAAAATGGACCATATCTTAGATCACATCCGAGAATGGAGACGCTGGAAGAGTTTGATAAAAGTACCAGTCCCACCAACATTCTTTCTTGAGTGGTTCCTTAAGTCTTTGGTATCCCAGTTATCTAAAGACATCGCAACCTCGGGGGTCTTTTCAGAAGAAGAAGCGATAATGAGAGCTCAACAGCTAGAGTTGATTTACTCTCAGTCAGGTTTACTTTACGAAGTTTTTCCAGATGCACCATGGTCGATACTTGAAAAGACCAGATAGAGATATGGACCACATGCCGATGGTATTGTTGGTTCAGTGCAAATGAATCCCATTGATTAATTGTCGAATCAATTGCAACAATTGTCAATATAACAGACAACGACCAACCAGACCACTGTTTCGGCTGCTCCCCCTACTCAAACGTTGGATGTACACAGTGTGGAATCGACAAACCCGAAGGCCATCCAGCATCTTGATGGAAAGAAGAAACAACAAAAGAAGGGTAAGAGGGATAAAAAACCCACCAATAATGTTGGTGGGGGCAACACAGAAAAGAATAATTCGAAGAATTTGTGTAATCTTTTCATGGAAGATCATCTGACTCACCAATGCCCTTGGTTTGCAGAGGCCCAAAAGTTATTAGCATAAAAGCATCATGTTGTGTTAACGAACCCATTCCCACATGGAAAAAACTCAACTCAATCCTCTTCGAGCGCAGAGGGGGCAATAAGGGACCCCCTCCATCTTCGAGTAATCCTTCATCCGTGAATGTGTACAAGATGAAAGGTAGCATTGACATAATAACTAGGACACACAACTACATAATGCCAAAAACCTCTGAGAAGGGTAAAGAAGCCGAAAACCCATCTCTTCCTCTCTAGATTGAGAAGACATTGGGAAAAACAATGACACACATCCCCAAAGTTGCGTTTAAGAAAGCTTCCCACAACCCAAACACAACGGCCACCCAGAACTACTCTGTGGAGGAGGATTTGTCTCAAACCCCTTGTGCAATGTCTGCTTTGGAAGTCCTCCAGAGCTACCCTTCCCAGAGAAAGGCTCTGTTAGCTGGCTTAGGATCTGTTGAGACTTGTAATCTGGGAATGATCATGCTTGATACGATCGACTTAAAACCTCATCTTCCTTACCACGTGGCATTTCAGATAGTAGTGGCTTACACGATGAAAAATTTTACCCAGAACATTTTCCGCATAGTGGTTGATGAGGGTGCCTCGACATGCGTGATGTCTTTGTTGTGTTGGAAGGCCATTGGCTAACCTGTTTTGTCTCTGTCACCTACTCTTCTTACCGCTTTTGATGATCATTCATTCCGACCACATGGAATTATCCCCTCTTTCCTCGTGTAGTTAGGAGGGAAGACCATGTGCAACGAGGTCGAAGTGGTCGATGTGTCTCTCGACTACAATATCTTGTTACGAAGGATTTGGACCTATGTTATGCAAGAAGTGGTCGCGATAGTTTTTCGGGTCTTGTTGTTTCCACACGAGGGTTGGATCATGTCCATTGATCAATTATCCTTCTCCTGTCCTGACCCTTCATCAGGGGTATCCACGGTCCCAATGATTGATAATCCTCAGCATGGCATCGTCAACGTAGGGGCTGGTTTGTGCCCACATTTGATGGGTACTTTTTATTACCCACCTTCGACTGACAATGTCCAGTACATATCGGTCGTCCCCGACCAACATAGGGTTGATATATTTCAAATCTCGTCATTTCGCATGACTTACTTTAACGATTTATGGACTCTTCCTTCCTCATCAGCTATGATGGAACGGACAGGGCACCATGGCATGGCCATGCCTTTGTCCGCGATAGAAGTTGTGTACTCTATAGTCCAGCAAGCTTCCGTCGACCCCAATCTGACTCTCGCACAAGAGTTAGATCTGGTTCTCGATCCTATTTGGGCTCAAGGTTCCCTCACCGATAATAATTCTTTAGACTTATTCTTGACTTCACACGAGGTGATTATTGAGGCAATGACTAGTCTGAACAAGCCCTGGGATGATCTCCATCACAGATCTTATTTTCTCCCAGAGTTAAGAAGAATTGAAGCAGGATAATTCACTCTGACTATGACTGGAGATAGGTTTTTCCTATCAATCCTTTGGCTACGCACACTGTTTACGCTGAAGGAAATATGGAAACAATCGCTAAGAAGATACCTATTGATATCTCAAGAACCCATGATGTCATGGAGAATATCTTTGTCGGAGCAGACTGCTCCCTCGAGGATATTCGAATCTACACTGATTTATTTAAAGAATTCTGCGACGTGTTTTCCTGGTCTTACAATGAAATGCCAGGCATAGATCCAAGAATTGTTGAACATGAATTCACAACATATCCTGATGTCAATCTGGTCTGGCAGAAGCTTTGTCCAGTTAATCCTAGGAAAGCAACAATTATTAAGGCTGAAGTAGAGAAACTACTCAAAGCTAGTTTCTTCTACCCCATCCAATTGACTCAATGGGTGTCAAATCTCGTGCCAGTCAACAAAACACAGGGTACAATTTGTGTATGTACGGACTTCCGTGATTTGAACAAGGTCTGTCCAAAGGATAATTTCCCCATGCCATTTATTGACCAGATAGTCGACGAATGCGCAAGTTGTGAGGCTTTTTCTTTCATGGATGGTTTTTTGGGATACAATTAGATACAGATCAAACCCGAAGACCAACACAAAACCATTTTCATTTGTCTGTGGGGTACATTTGCTTATCGGAAGATTCCTTTTGGTCTGAAAAATGCTGGAGCTACTTTTCAGTGGGCCATATATTTTTCCTTCCACGACCTCAAACACGTAGTCAAGGATTATCTTGATGATTTAGCGTCACGATCTTGTAAGAGAGATGATCATCCCGCACACCTCCGACTTATCTTTGAACGATGTTGCTACTACCAGATTCGCTTGAATCCAAACAAATGTAGTTTTTGCGTAACATTGGGTTGTCTTCTTGGTTTCATAGTTTGAACAACAGGGGTCATGGACGATCCTCTAAATGTTGAGGTGATAGCTCAGTTGCCTCCCTGGTGCACAATCCCTCAACTTCAAAGTTTACAGGGAAAAGCGAAATTCTTACGACGTTTCATTGCAAACTATGTCAAGATCACAAAGGGTTTCATGCATTTACTGAAGAAGGACGTTCCTTTTCATTGGGACAAAGTCACTCAACACTCTTTCAAAGCATTGAAATGCACCCTCACGTTTTCCTCTCTGCTTCTGCCACCCAATTATAATAAAGATTTCTTAGTGTACTTGGCCACTGCAAAGTCAACCATCGGTATGGTATTGGTTTAGGAGGATGATTTTCTCTCAGAATACATGATTTATTACTTAAGTCGAGGCTTGGTTGTACCGGAACTCAATTATTCCCATGTTGAAAAACTTGCGTTGGTAGTAGTTCATGTTGTCCATCAGTTTTATCATTACATCTTGTTTTGCAAGACCACCATCATTTTCATTGTGAATCCTTTTCAATACGTGTTGACACAACATGTAATCAGTGGAAAGATTATCAGATGGATAGTTATCCTCTGGGAATTCGACTTGGATTTTGTTTCGGTGAAATCCAAAAAGTCGATGGTCTTTGCAGAACTCATCTCAGAACTTTCATTCGAATCAAGTGATGTTATACCTGAGGAGTCGCCTCTTAAAGGAGTCATGTTTTTTATCGCGTCTTCAGACCCCTGGTACGGAGATATACTAATTTATCTCCAAACTTTGAGGTTCCCCACCTCTACTTCTCATGATGAGTGTCATCGTATACTCCATCAGGCCAAGAACTATCTCATACTCGAGGACACTTTGTATCATCGAGTTGTAGATTGCGTCCTTCGTCAATGTCTCACTCATGAAGAAGGGGAAATCATGCTTAACGATTTCCACACTAGAGCATGTGGTAGTCATTTGTCTGAGTTGGAAACAACCCAAAAGATTCTACGAGCCGGTTACTTTTGGCTGACATTAATAAAAGATTGTGTTGAATCGGTCAAGAAGTGCCACTCGTGTCAGGTCTTCTCTCAGAAGATGAGGGCACACCCTGCTCCCATATTTCCTGCCATCACAGTTGGTCCCTTCACCAAGTGGGGGATTGATTATGCTACATGAAACCCCCCTTCAACAAGGGGGCACCGATATATCATCATAGAAATAGACTACTTTACGAAGTGGGTCAAGGCTATGCCAACGTTTAAATATGATGGGGAGCCAACAACTCTCTTTTTGTTTAACCAGATAATAGAAAGGTTCGACGTCCTGAGAGAGATTTTCATTGACGATGGAAGTCACTTTAAGAATAAAATGATGTCTGAGTTAACATCAAATCTTGGGTTGAGGAAAGAAAATCCGTCACCCTACTACCCACAAGCGAATGGTCAAGTGGAAGCTGTGAATAAGTCCCTTAATACTATTTTACATCGAACGATCAATTTGGCCAAGTCAAAATGGAATTTGATGTTGTACTCCGCATTATGGGCATACTGAACGTATGTTAAGATTGAAACCAGTTTCTCACCTTTTCAACTCGTTTACGGGATGGAAGCAATATTTCCTCTAGAGTGCCAGATCCCGTCTCTGAAGTTGGCAGTACAGTTATTGTCAGACACGTCACCGATTGAAGAGAGTTTATTATATCTCGAGCATCTCAATGAGCAACATTGTGATGTAGCCTTGGCTAATGAGGCTCACAAAAAAAAATTCAAGTGTCGGTATGACAGTCTGTTCATCCTCGGATTTTCTCTGAGGGTGACCTTGTCCTAGTCTATGACCAAGATAAGGATCCCCTTGGGGCAGGCAAGTTCAAACCCATGTGGTTTGGACCTTTCATTGTGAAGGAGGTTCTAAAGAAGGGCGCTTATCGTCTGGTGGACTTTGAGGTAAATGTGTTGGCGGAGCCTAGAAATGGGCTCTACCTCAAGAAGTATTACTCGTAGGTGGGTTGCCTTGGGTGACTTCTTGTACATATGTATAGTTCTTATACATTTTCCTTTTAGTTTTTGTCTCTTTGGTTTTATGGACGTGTCATTTTTTGATGTCATATTTTTCACTGTGGCAGATGTCAAGTGAATCAGAGGTGTTCTTTGGGTTTGTGGACGACGCTAGCGGGCACACTCGAAGGCTTTCTTGTGCAGCTTGGGTGATTTTCACACCTTAGGGCTAGCTGCTATCTTTAGGAGGTATCTGTTTAGGTGACGCCACAAACAATGTTGCCGAATACAACACAGTCTTAGAGTTTCTTCATGACACTTTGTTGCATGATATCTCTCACCTCTGGGTCTACTTAGAAGCTCAGTTGGTCCTGTCCCAGTTAAATGGGGTTTACCTCATTTACGATCCTACTCTACACGAATGGCTCCTTAGTGTACGTCTCTTAGAATGAAGATTTGACTACAGTACGTATATCCATGTTCCTATGAGATTGAATCAAATCACAGATACTCTAAATAATCATGTATTAGATTGGCATTTTGCACACATGTAAGAAAAAGCACACACACGCACATGTAAATACATTTGTAAAATAGATGTAATCCATAAGACATAAAAAGATATAAATATGCATATATATATATCAAAAATATCCGATTACATGGGTGGGCGCAAGTGCCTCAAAAAAATGTCTAGTAAGAGTCGTGGGGCTTATGCCCTCAAAAATATAAAAAAAGTGCTCTCGGCACGTAAGTAGTCCAACCTAGCTAAGGGTGGGGCTTATTGGCCCTGCCATAGTGAACAACAACGTTCACCAAATGTTAGAAGAGTTGGACCCAGGTCCGTGGAACCCCAATTACATGAGGTCGCATCAATGGTGGGAGATCCTCGATATCTTCCATAGGGACTATACAAGTGTGCGCAGTGAGGTTTCACTCCACCCATCTCAATACTCTCTCATCCTCTCTGGCTGGAAGCCCCCCTGCTACTGCTGTTGGTTCGACGGCTGCAATTGGTCCTGCCTCTGGTCGAGGATGTTGCCTAGTCCTTGAGAAGTCTGCTAGATGCACTAGTCCCACATCTGTACATAATAGATACATAGTTGTCAGATACTTTGGTACACATAAAAATGATATATATAAAAAGAAATAGAAATTAAATAACTTTGAAAAACCAGCATACCTAGCTCTCCTTGCTCCACTCCAGGAGGTATAGGCATGTCAGGATCTCTAGAAAAGTTGATCTCGACATAGAGGTAGTCCTCTATAGTTGGAATCTGCTGAGACCACCAGTAAAAATTTTTATCATCGAAGGCCTCGATGGTCCTCCCTCCCCCCTGTCGCGGCAACAACGCCACCCATCTGCATAGCGCTGGGAGAGAGGCCTCGTGCCCTCGTATTGTCTCTTGAGGACTAAGACTAGGTACCCTCTCGAAGAAAAAGTAACATAAAACAGTCCCAACCCTAAAGTTTCGATGTTTCCATATCCAACACTCTATTAGTTGTCTCTTCATGCAATCCAACATGGTTGTATTCTAGTCGAAAATATGTGCATTTAAGCACTGTACTACACAATGCATGTGTTCCCAGGAGGCCTGATGCAAATCCGTAGATCCAGTGATCCACCCAATGAGAATAACTATCACTTTCAGTGATAGGTTGTTGATCTTGTGTATAGGCACCTGAGAACCTACTTTCTCAGTACCGGCCTCACATTGGAGTCCAATCAACTCCTCGATGTTGTGAGGCCCAGGAGGAAAAGTACGCAAATGACTGGATCCCCTCTCTTCGAGAGACCAGTCAAGAAGTAAATGTCTTCATTCGTTGGAGTCAATGACTTCCCCTTGAGCATAAAATCCTTGACGTCAGGATCCCAATAATCTATCAAAGAATTCAACAACCTGGGTTGTGCCCTCATAAATGGACACTAGAAGAATTTTAACAACCCACATTGTGATAAAATAGCGATAGCAGCAGGGTCTTCTGAGACCAAAAAATCAATGTCCTCATGCTCCCTCTCTCTTCAATGAGCATACATCCTGCAAAATGACAAAGTCATGGGGATTTAACTCTTTCCTTTTTATTTTTTCCACTTATTGGAGGGTGTACGCGGGTTGTCTTGGTGACAGTCACATGTGTATGTGGGAAAATTATCTTCTACCCGCATGCACATGCGGGTTGTTCTTGGACAGCCCACGTACACGTAGGGCCAACCTCTTTAAAGGTCAGTGCCCCCCTAAAAAAAACAAAAATAAATGCAAAAAGGAAGAATGGAAATGCAAGAGGGGCTAGTTTGTACTTACTTGGTTCAAGTGAAAGTTCGTTTCGTCCACTGAAGCTCCCAGAATCAACTCTTTTGGAAAATGGGTGTTTTTGACTTTTGGTCAATTCTCAATTTACAATGGTGATAATGAGCTACCAACTTCTATTTATAGATTTTTTGGCCCCTTTTTGTCATTTTTTGGACCCTTTTGTCATTTTTTCTAGCTTGAAAATTGTTTAATATGGTTCTTGAGTTTCTTGGGGGATGTTACGATAAGTGTTACTTTGGGTATTTGGGAAACGTTTTGAGAGTTGGGTCATTTTTAAAGGTCTTTTGGTAAAAATTCATTTTTCCAACTTTGTGCATGTAAGATAGGATTGTGCCTCCACTTGTTACACCTCGTTGTCTTTTTCGCTTTTCCATAGGATCGATCCCACTGAATTGTGATGTCGAACCCTCACTCCTGCTCTAGAAGTGTCGTAATTTAGTGGTAGAGCCTGCCTTCACATGGATTCCCTAGGTAGATCATGGTTGCATTTTGGTGTCCATGCCATCGCTAATTATTATAGGCTCAAGAGTCCCCTTTTAGTTGTTCCTGATTATGAGTTTGAGTCTCACTTGCATAATTTATTATCACTTTTGACCTCACCCTCATGAATCCCAATACAACAGGTCTTCTAAATCCCTTTTCAGACCCTCTAAACATGAAAATATTTCCTAGCGATCTTGTTTCCCTTCACGCTCGCCAAACTAAAATTCGAAGGAACGTCTGTCTGGTAGTAGTTTATCCCTTTTTCAATCTAGATGGTCATTTGTATGAACAAAGGTATACTCTAGGAGCCTCAGTTCTCTAGAAGAGTATTCTCAGGTATAAATTTAACCCTTTTTCAGGCCTGAGGGACTAAATTTACAAAAAAGGAACCCCCATGGAGTCCATAGTTAAGATCTTTCAGACTCCCTAAAATTGAAAAGATTGTCGAGTGACCTTGTTTCTTCACACTCGTTAAATTGGCCAAGAAGAACACCCCTTATGGAGTCCATAGTTAAGATTTTTTCAGACTCCTTAAATATGAAAAAATTGTTGAGTGATCATGTCTTTGTCACACTTATTAAAATGGTTTTGAATAGATGTCTTTTTGGTGCTATTTTACCCCTTTTTTGAACCAACTAGACTACCTTCGAAAAAGGTACCTCAGTGGAGTCTCCTTTTACATTTTTTTTTTTTTCAGACTCTCTACAAATGAAAAATCGTCAATCTGACCTTCTCTGGGCTCACTAAAATTACATTGAAGGACATTATCATTGTGTCTTATTAATCTCATTTGCATTCCTGGGTCTTTTGCCTAATGCCGGCTCCATGTTTCTCTCAATTGAACCATCTGAAGCATGCCTTATACGCAAGCCTTGTAGCACTTTGCCTTTGCATCTTGACACCTTAACCCATGGAGGATTTTTCCCAAGTGTCTGTTTACTGCATATGTCCCCTTTCTCTGAGCATCAGTGTGTTCCTTGCGCTTGGAACTAGTATGTCTGTGACACTCGTTCCTCCTTTGTAACGTAGCATTCTTTTATTCTTTTTCAAGCTTCCCAAAATTATTGAAAAAGACAAAAAAAATCAAATATACCCCAAAAAGAGGAAGGGAAAAGTATTTTGTTTTCGCTGACAACACAATGAGTTGTCCTTGGACAAAGAAAATCCTTCCATTTGTTCGTCAATCTATAGGATTCAATATGACCTTAGGACATTGTTCTCGCTACATGCAATTGTGTCCTCCTCCATTTGGTTTCCCTTCCAAACATATAGAGAGTTCGCATTGCCTCCTGCATCGTGAACTTGTGTCAATGCCATGCTGCCTGAGTCTCATCTTTTGTCGTGCTTTTGTCCAAGGGAAGTTTTACTAAACTTGAGTCAGCCCTTCTACAGTTTGTCTCTTGTCCTCATGCCTGGCCACCCCAAAAGTCCAATCAAGTCCTTGCTCAAAATCAATGAAGTTTTATGCCTGATCACTGAGATCCTCTTGTTTTTTCCCGAAGAGCCATTGAAGACCTTTGGGTAGTGAAGTCGTACACTGATATTACACTCCTACCCTAGTTTTGAAGATTTTGAAGTTGTTGCTCGAGCTCTGAAGACCTCATGTCCAACCATAAAGTGTCATTGGCTTCTTGAATATGGATACTATCCATGTATATATTTTTTATTTTGAGATGTAGATCCGTTGTGTACTACTCGCGACTACACTCTATATAGTTATATGACATGGATCTGCAGTGTATTTGATTGGAAGCCATGACTTTATTTCATCCTGAGCATGGGTATGCCCGCCTCTGTGAGACAAATTGTTATTTTGCAGATGGAAGCTCCTGAACTTTGGTCCCTCGACTCACTCGCTTCATACATTGGTGAATTTTTGTAATGTATTTCGAACATCAGATGCTCTTCTGGCCTCACACATTAGGGGGCATCTGTTATAACCCTAAATTGCACCAGACATGCATACCTGGAATCAGGCCATCTTACTTGCTATCTTTTCCAAGACACCACTTAACAACTCTTCTAAAAACCATTGTTTTGGAGGTGTACACGCCCTACACCACTAATGCCCATGTACACATGCTTGTTGCATCACTATAGCTCGCGTACACTCACAAAAATTGTGAAAAATGAAAATTGAAAAGGGGTACAGGTTTCTGGGCCATTACTTAATCAGTTGACCACCCATAGCTAGTCACCCCAACCGTTACTATATCTTTTGGCCTGTAAAATAAGGTGTTGGGGCCCCATTCTAAAAAGAAGCACGAGAGCATAGAAACTCTGCCCATTTCAATCCCCAATATTTTGCAACCACATTGTGAGTTTGAGCTAGAATTCATTCTTCCTCCTTTACAAACCCTTATCATTTCCCTAGAGAGAACTGAAGAGGAGAAGAATATGTGGAAGTAGTTGGTGCATGGTGAAGAGGAGCCCAGGACCGAGTTTGAGGAATAGTGTCGATCTCATGTTGTAAATGACTTTCGTGAGATTAATATAAAAAAGTTATTTTTCCATCCCGCCAAATGACGTCTTAAATCTCTATGATTTGTTTACATGTCTTGGTTATGATGTCTAACCCACTAATCCATTTATAGAATGCATGCTTGTAGTTTCTTGTTCGTCTTTTGGTGAATGCAGGCCAGCCTTGGGAGGAGACTTGCAGTCGGGAAACAACCAAGCTCAAAGGGATCGACACCAGATGTGGAGTTTAAGGTAGGCCTACCGGATCCCTATACTTTGTCTTTTATGTATGATTGTGGGGTAATGTCAGGATAGTTGATAAAAAGTAGGAGACTTTAGACGGTTATCTCTACCTACACTTTAGAACCCCGGTGTAGTCTATTAGGACCACATATTGTACCCTTTTTGCCCATATTTTTTGCCATTGTTATACCCTTCATCACCTGTATTTAGACTTATATTATCATTCCACTTGATCATTCCAAGGTACATAACGTCCTTTCTCATTACTACACGTTTAATTTGTTTTGCATGATATTTTACATCACTCTTGTAC
>JASDQU010585465.1:0-10214 GCA_032191745.1 Picea mariana
CACTTGACACCAATACTCTTTTTGTGAGTTGGCAGATCAACAAGATCCCATGTCTTGTTCTTCTCAATGGAGTCAATTTCTTGGTTCATGGCTTGAACCCAATGTGGCTCCTTAGCTGCTTCCTTAAAGGATGTAGGTTGACATGACATTAAAGCAAAAAGATTATGTTGCTCAAGGTCATCCAACTGTTGATGGATTTCTCTCAAACTTCTAATTCTCTGATTCTGTGGTTCAGAGAACGACTCTCTGCTGGAAGTTGAGTTATCCTGTGAGTTATCTGGTTGTCCTTGTACCTATAGTCTTGGAAGAGAAGTTTGAGGTACTTGCTATTCTGAATTTTTTGTGTTTTCAGAACTTGGCAGCAATGGATTTTGACTGTCCACTTGCTGATTTTCTGAATCATTCCAGAATTGGTTTTCCAAAAATTGTACATCTCTGCTGAGAATTAATTTCTTGGTGATTGGATTGTAAAGCCTATAAGCTTTAGATGTTTCACACTAGCCAGTGAAAATACATTTATCACTTCTGTCATCAAGCTTCTTCCTTAATTCGGAAGGTATGTGAGCATATGCTATGCATCCAAATGTCCTTAGATGAGCTACATTGAGCTTTGTTCCACTCCATGCTTATTGGGGAACTTTCATCTGTAGACTGGTGGTTGGTGATCTGTTCAAAAGATAAATTGAGCATGCTACTGCTTCAGCCCAAAAAGTATTTGAAAGACATTTCTCTTTGAGAAGTGTTCTTGCCATATTCATGATGGTCTGATTTTTCCTTTCATCCACTCCATTCTGCTATGGAGTATACCTTGTTGTTGCTTGCATAATGATGCCTTGAGATTTGCAGAAATTTGCAAATTCTCTGGAGTTATATTCTCCTCCTCCATCCGACCTGAGTACTTTGAGAAATTTGCCACTCTGTTTTTCAGTCTCTGCTTTGAATTCTTTGAATTTTGTAAATGTTTCAGACTTGTGTCTGAGAAAATAGATCCATATTTTCCTGGTGAAATCATCAATAAATGTTAGAAAGTAAAAACTACCACCTATTGACTCTGTTTGCATTGGTCCACATAGGTCAGTGTGAACTAGTTCAAGATGTTGTTTGGCTTGATTGGAAGACTGTGGAAAACTATTTCTCTTGTGTTTTCCAAGTATGCAAGACTCACATGGGGGAATTTGCTCTTTAAAGATAGGTAGACCTTTGACCATGGAGTTTTTCTGAAGAAGACTTAGACTCTGAAATGGTAGATGTCCAAATATTGTATGTCAAACCATTGTTTCATTCAGGGTTGATGCACTTTGTGCATAAGGTTGACTCAGATTTGCAGTTCTGAGGGTAAGGGGAAACATCCTATTTGGAGTCATATAGATTTCAAAAATCAATTTTCTGTTGGGTTTTCTATCATAGATTTTGCAAGATGCTCCCTCAAAAAGTACCTTATATCCTTTTTCAATGAGTTGTCCTACACTTAACAAGTTATGTTTCAAGTCTGGAACATGATAGACATTACATATGTCTTTCTTTACATTCTATTTAGTAAGAATAGGAACAGTTCCTTTTCCTTGAACTTTGACTAAATGATCATTTCCAAGTGTAATATCAGATGAGATTGAAGAATCAAGGCATGAAAGTAATTCTTTGTTACCTGTCATGTGATTGTTGCATCCACTATCCAGAAACCAGATATCTTTAGGTTGTTGTTCAGTTTTGTGGTATGAGAGAAACATACCTCTTGAGGTGTCTCCCATATGATTTGACACATGTGCTCTTATTGAGAGCTGATCTGCCTGCTTCTTCCTGCATTCATATTCATAGTGCCCATACTTTTTGTAGTAATAGCATTGTATGCTAGTTTTGTCATTAGACCTTCTCCCTCTGCCTCTTTGAGGCTGGAAATTCTGATGTTGATGTTGTTGCTTTTGACCTTGGAAATTTGGATTCTGAGATTGTTGTCTGTTACCTCCACTGTAGTGAGGATTACTTTGATTGTTCCCTCTTCCTCTACTTCTTCCTCTGCCTTAACCTCTTCTGAATGAGAATTGAGTTTGGAAGGCATTGGAGATTGACTCATCTGTGAGATGCAGTCTGGTCTCATGTGTCACCAGAGAACCAATTAACTCATCTGTTGGAAATCTTGACAGATCCTTGGATTCAAGGATTGCTGTTACAACCATTTCAAATTTCTTGGGTAGACTTCTGAGAATTTTCTCAACAATTCGTTGATCAGTGATGATTTCACCAATCAGTCTGATCTGGTTCACGATTCCCATGACTCTAGTCATGAACTGATCCATTGTTTCAGACTCTGTCATCCTGAGAGTCTCGAATTGTGTCCACAAGGTCTGCAGTTTAATTGTTTTTATCCTGTCATTTCCTTGGTAGGACGATTTAAGGATATCCCAGGCCTATTTGGAATTACCAGCGCCCATGATTTTCGAGAAAATCGAATCATCCACAGAGTTCTGAATCCAAAATTTCGCTTTATTTTCTTTGGTCCTCAGAGTTGCCTGAGTAATTCTCTGCGCATTTTTCATGGCAGTGAGGGTGGCTGGATCTGGTTCCACATATCCAACATCCACTGGTTTCCAGCACTCTTGTGCTTGCAAGAACGACCTCATTCGAAGAGACCAAAATTCGTAATTCTTACCAAGAAGAATCGGACCCTGAGTTGGGCCTAGATTGCTAGATGACGCCATGATGTTTGAGTTAAATTTTTTTTTGCAGAAGTATAGAGGAAAATTTTATATTTACCTCCGATCGGTGAAACGCCGATTTGCCGATGGCCGATGGGAGCTTATCGGGCTTGAATTGGCCCTTGGTCTCCTTGCAATGTGACCACATGTCTTTATTTTAAAGCGCTACAGGCTTTTCCCGGTTTTTTCCTTTCAAAGTGCCGAAACGCGAAAATTCGCCTTTGGACTTTTCAACGGTCCAGATTGTGCAGTGATCTAACGGTCCAGATCTTATCGGGATATCGTGAATCGAGATTTCACGAGTTCTGATGTCGAGCTCTTTTTTCTCCTCGATTCCCCGATCTCCGATTTACCGATGGCGCGTTCCTTTCGGGACTTTCTCGATTCCTCTGATCTCTGCCACACGTCCCAGCAGATGGACGGTCATGCTCTCTCCTCACGATTTCGTGATTTGATGTGTCCTGAACGTCTCGTCTCCAGGATCCGCGAAATGCCGATGCACCGATTGAGTCGTTTGATGAGATGACGTCAGCTGGGCCCCGCAAATGGAGGGTTCCTCCTGTCGGGATTTCGGACTTCGCGGTTTCGAAGTGCACGAGATCCTTGTCCTCAGGATTCGCGATTTGCCGAATCCCGATATGCCGATGGCCCTTTCCTTGTCGAAACTTTTCCCGAGTCCCTGGGTTTACGCCATGCGTCCGGGAGAGATGGACGGTCCTAATTCCTTCTCGGGATATCGCGACTTGCGATGCTCCATTGACACAATGTGTCTGTCAACTTGAAACCGCAAATGCCAAAATGCTGATGGGCGCTATGATGTTCGCCACGTGTCCGGACAAACGAACGGTTGAGATCTTATCGCTATATCGCGTATCGCGATTTCGCGAGTTGCGAAGTCTTGTTGCGATGGTCTTTCAAAACCACGAACTCCGATATGTCGATTTGACGATGCGTTGATCTGCTGCCACTTGTCCTCTGAGATGGACGACTGTGATCGTTTCGGGATTTCGCGATATCGCGTATCGGAGTTTTGGAGTGCAAGCCTTTGCTCATCCAACTCCCGATTCGCGATGTGGCGATGAGAAAAAATTGACGACTCGTGATCTTTCTTGATCCAACGGTCCAGAAGAACTCAGAATTTCGTGGATCGTGAATTCTCACAGCTACTTCTGACCTTTACACCTTGCGAGTCATGAAATGCCGAGATCTCGCCACGTGTTTCTTGATGAACGGTCCAGATGATGTCGGGATTTCGCGACTTCACAAGTCGAAATTTCTCCTGTGCGCTTCAAACGACTAACCGTCGTGTACCTTCTTGCTGATCTAACGACTGTCGGGCCTTTACGCAAGATCTGACGGCTGAAATGCTTTTTCCTTTTCCGCGCTCTCTGCGTCCCTTCTGAACTAGTTTCCCGCTTCGGATGTGTTCGCAGGACAACTCTTATGGCCTCAGTGGTTGTTCGTTGCACAGTAGACGCGATCTTTACTCCTGTGGAAGAAAGATTCGTGAATCTTTCAAAGATTTGAAAGAATTTCACGAATTCTTTGTTCACTGCTTCAATCTTTAACAGATTTGAGCGAAATTCAAAAATCTTTAAACGATTGTGCCTTCTGCAGCAATCTTTAATAGTTTTGAATGAATTCTTCGAGTTCTTTAAACGTTCTCGCCTTCTCCGGCTCTTCTTCGTCAATCTTTGACGATTCTTGAAAAGATTACTAGAATCTTTAAGGTTTCTTCTCTCTCGGTCTCTGCTTCCTCGTTCTTTCCAGCGTAGTACGCTCTGCCACCTCGCGTGAGTTTCTTACGGCAATCTTTAGAGAGTATTACAGACAGCTTTCCAAGCCTTGTGAAAAGTCTGTGCCGCGTGCTCTCAAGATGCATGTAAGGTCTGCGCTGTGAGGATCGTGTTGCTCTCCAGGCTGTGTGAAGAGGCTTACTGCTGAAGCTCTGATACCATGATAAATTGTGAAGCAAAGAGAAATGCAAAGAGAAAAGAATTGAACAGTATATTGAAAATGTATGAAGAAGTACTGAACTCAGTTACAATGCAAGATGGTTGAGCTAAATAGGCTCAAGCAAGACAAAAATAGAAAGTACAACTGTCTAGAACAGCTGGCAGTGTACAGTCAGACTGTTGAAGTTACATTATATTTAACATGCAACCACCTCAACCCTTGCTATGGTCACAACTATGACCCTTTGTGCCTTGAATGCAACCACCTCCATCTCAACCTTCTCTGGTATGGTTACAACCCTTCTATGGTCACAACTGCAACCCACTATGCCTTGAATGCAGCCACCTCAACCCTATTTGGTATGGTTCCAATCCTTCCCACTTTGATCACAAATTACGATGGTTGCAGCCCACTGGAAGTTCATTTTTTTGTTTGATGAGCTCGAATATGCGTTGCTAATTAAATTAGCGCGATGCAAGAAGTTACAAATTAGACGCTATCAACAATATCATAGCAGGTGGGCCAAATTTAACAGCGACAGAGAAACTATGAAACATACAGCTGAAGCAAAATTATAGAAGAAAAAAACACTTATATATTAAATATTAGCATTACACTGTAGTGGTCTTGAATCGCACGCCTCTGGCATGCAGAGAGCCGTGGCTGACTTATTAACACCTATATTATATTTTATATCCAAACCAGGCCATTGAACATCTCTCCATGGTTATCTATGGCGGTAACATTCAGATTTTATTATTCATTTGCAATTGCAAGGGTCGCAGGTACAGGTGTCTCCACACTTGCAACCGCCAGAAGCACAGCCACGGCCATTTTCTCCGGCTACGGTAACAGAATCGTCGAAATAACTATCAATTCAAAAGACTTACCGATCAGAAATCCATTGAATCCATTATCAAGCGTCAATAGACATAAAAATCTTGCATTTTTCACTTACCCATTGTCAGAAGCCGTGGCCGCAAAAGCGGTGCCTCCACGTTCTTCTCACCGAAAGAAATGTTGGGGATACTGTGGCATCTAGATTAACCATCAATAACAGTTAAAAGAACCAGAAAATCTGAACACGGCCAAAAGCTGCTAATGCCTCTAATTCAAACCATTTTCACTAAAAGCCGAAAGGATTCCACTGAGAAACATATAACATAATGAATTAACTGAGTAAGACTAAATGCTCACCCCTTGCAGCCAGAGCCGCACTTGCAGCTATCGCCGCACCCGCAATTTCCTCCACAGCACGACATTTTTCAGAGGCAAAGAGAATCGAACTCCTCACGAGCAAACTCAAAGACCAAAGTGCAAAACCCTTGAAACCCTAAACACCAAGACAGATAAAATCCCGAACAAACAATATTGCATTGAACAAACCATTCACCCTGGCCGACTATTTATGGAACATCTGGGCAGCGTTGCGACAGAAACCATAATTAAAAATTAAAAACCCGTTGATACCCTCCACTTCCCGTACGTTCGCCGTCAGATTCCTAGTTTGTTGGCATAATATAATTTATAGGCAACCTCCACGTCCCAAGGCTATCGCTGCAGATCCCGTCGCTCGAGCCGTAACTGACTAAACTCGGCAGGAAAGCGCATCGGGATTCGGATTCAGTGGTAGATGTAAACAGGCCTGGAATTTCAAAATTAGCTTGCCTGTCAAGTGCATTTTTGATGAAAGGCATTAGTTTTTCATCCATGTCATTTTATGTTTTATACAGATTTATAAGTGTCAAATTGGTCCAACCGAGTCTAACCACCAACGGGTGTGAAAGAATGGCTTTGTACAATGATTTTTCAGGTCCTCGTGCTTCTTGTTGTGGACAAATGAGAAAGAAATCCTTTGAATAGACAACTTGTTGGCTAATGCTAAACGAGGATTTGAAGTGGTTCTTCTCCAAACAAATCCGGAAGTTCTTGAATGGATTGTGGTCAGAGGGCAAGATGTTGTTGAGATAGCGATTGACATTTACTCCTATACAACTACTTCCCTGCCTATAACCCAACCTCGAGCCTCCAAGTCTCGGGGCTATTCTTTACCCTATATTATATGCAGGTAATCATAATACCTATAAGCTATATTGCATACCCTGGTAATCCTAATACCTATAGGAGTTTTTGACGGTACTTTAGACGCTTACATGCCAATTTGAAAAGTTTATAATTTTAGTGCAAGTCAACAGTGACGTGTAATTTTTATAACCCCGTGTCAAATATGGGTTGGGAGACCAAAGACGGGTTGTAGCCCGTCAAATTTCAGGCCTGGATGTAAATCTGATCTTATGCTGACATCATGACTTGAGTGGTCATTTTCATAAGATAGTTGTAAGGACTCGAGGAGATACCCAAGCCACCCAAGTGTTTATTATTATTATAATATTGCGGACATTGCAGCCTTTTTATGGCCACTTGGGGTTCCCCTTGTGCAATTGCACTCAAGAAATAATTTTAGGAGTGAGCGGTCCCCATCATTATTACCTTTTTCAAAGTCCAAAAACAACCACTTTATACTATGAGGAGACCAATGGGAATTCAATGGACCAACCCATGGTGGTGGTAGGTGTTACATCAAGGATCCAATCAATAACCAATTAACCAAGTATTTAGAGTGGTGTTAACCATGTACATCAAGGATCCAATCAAATCTAAATCTGAAGTAGAATCACTCAATTTCTTCAAAAAATTTTCCATAGGCGTAACCATGGACTTGCAGTCCATCATATCGAATCTCATCGGTATTCTCTAACCAAGGAAGATATCATCTGATCTATGTCACACCTCTAATCCCAAGAAATAGTCCATATGGCCAAGATCCTCCGCCTCAAACTCTGAGGCCAACCCCCTCTATCACTTAAGTAGGCTATGTTGTCCAGTCTGTCTCATTGGCTTCTCCCTTTGTGACTAAGGAAAAATCCATATCCCAGTCCTCCTCATTGGCTTCCTCCTCTGTCACTGTAGCGAGGCCTACTGAAGCAAGTGTATCCTCCTAGAAGAACTCACATGTCCTAGAAGCCTCCTCAATTCACGACACATGTTTGTCAATCCTGAAAGATGTCTTTTTGAACATGAGGGGGAACTCCCTCTGAATTAACAACTCTCCCTCAGAGCCAACTGACTCTCTCTGAGATCAGAATCACTCTAATTCTACATGCTCCCTCTGGAACTTGACTCCCTCGGAGTCTGTACAATCTTCAAAGCCTACTGCTCCCTCTGCATCTGTTGACTTCCTCTGAAGTCTGATCTCCTATGAACTATCCTGGGAGGTTGTTCCTCCCTATTGGATCTTGAGGGTTCACTCCCTCTGAACTTTGTCTCCCTCTGGGTTGGTACTTGGTGGGGCCATCTGCCTCATCGTTGGTGGAGCCACCTGCTACTCCTCTTGACTGGAAGGTTTGGACTCAATGATGTGACTGATCAATGTCATATATAACTCGAGAACCTCGAATGTTGTTTTCTCTCCCTCAAAGTGTCACTCAGAGTTGCATGTCTCTTTGCATCCTCCAAAGTATCACGAAACTATGTTGGCCTCTTCCTAGTCACTCCAACATCTCTAGGTAGATCCATTGGCTCGACTGGGTCCACTCCTTTCTCTTGATGGTATGAAGGTTGAACAAATGGATTGTAAGGTCATCCTATGAAGCCTTATGCTCCTCACTATCAATCTTCATGTGGAACACTCCATATCCCACAAAAGTATCATTCTTTCCAAAAGGTTCTAACTTCGTCCTCTTCGCCTTTGTTACATGTATGTATATTGTTATGTACACAACTCTATGTCTGGATAGTCTGCTCCATGTCTCAAACTAGAGACCATCTAATTTGTTGCCTCCTACAACCTTCACTATAGCTCCCTCTTAGAGGTGTCATCTGTGCCCTGCCCGGAATAAGAGTAATAACAAGGGAAGATAGGAGACAAGAACAACATTCTTATGATTAGGAAACAAGAACAAGAACAAAAAAAGAACATAAAAAATCATCATTATAGCTCCCTCTCAGAGCTATCACCCGTGACCTTCCTGGAACAACAATAAGAATAAGAAACAAGAACAACACTTTTCTAGTGTTGTGACTAATCATTCTTCCAGAGTGACCTTCCCGAAACAAGAACAAAATAGGAACATATCCATGGTAAACTCCATGAAATTTACAAGATAATATGCATGGGACAAAGACAACAACCAAGAACATCTCCTAGAAGAGAGCAATTTCATCTTGCATCATTAATACTAAACAATGAGCATTTTACATAATGATCATAACAATGTTTAAGTACTACCAAACATAGGATTTTAGTTCTTGTGATATAACAGTAGTACCAAGCAGTAACAAGCCTCTAAAGGTTGTTTTCATAGCTGCAACTTTCTCTTGAGATGCAACACATATTAAACCTGATATACATTGACAAGAAAATAAGAATACATCAATCTAACCTGGATCCTAGAACTTGGAGTCTTAACTACTAGGGAGGGTGCGCTATTCCAATAGGTCCAAGATCCCTTTGTGTCTTTACTTGGACAAGATCCCTTATATATTCCCTACAAACACCCTCATACTCTGCTAAATGATATAACTTCGAAACATATACAAGTGCATACCTCTAAAATTTTTAGCACCATCCAGCGTATCTTCTAATCTGAGATAGTACATCATCTCAACAAGAAGAAGTCGGAACTATGAATCAGAAGGTTCAACAACTAAAAAAATGTCAACAAGCCCGAGACCCTAAAATTTCAACTTTGACAGATTCCCAGTTTTAGAAGTGTAGCAGGGACGCTAGAGAAAGGCGAGTTGGTATATGCTAAAATTCTTCCCAAATTAGCCCAATAATTTGCTCAACGAACTTTACAAAATGTTGTTGTAGTTGTTGCAACTGTCATAGTGGGTTTTAGGGTTAAATTTGAACTTTCACCAAACTACAATCTAAGAGGTGCAGTGAATGTGCTAGATCAAGGCGAGTTGAACAATGGGGGAGTTAGATACAATGCGGGTCTTAACAGAAAACTGTGCAGTCGAAATATTTCAACAATGCTCTGAAACCATGTTGATTTTTTTTATTCGCAAATCTTGATAGTTATTGCCTTATGATTTCAAAATAAGATTCAGTTTCATACGACAGTTATCATAGAATAACTATACAATGAAAATATCAACTATAACAACGCAGTGGAAATGACAAAATCTAGAAATATTAACCATGCACAGTAGACACAAGAACAAAAGAGCTTATCCTGGGAAACCCAACCTTGAGAGAAAACCCAACAACCTTTCTTATAGAAGAATTCAATCCAAGATATTCCCAGTACATCACCATCACCATATCAAAATACCATACAAAGAAGAGTCCTCCCCAATTCTAGCGCTTCAATAATATGATCAATAATAACCAAGAGAAAGATACTTCAAGCCTAGTGCCTCTCCAAGATAGTGCATAAGTAAGTATACCAAGAACTGTAATTGAGAAGATGCAACTAGAAAGAAGCAACTAGCCAATGCACATTGCAGAAGGAGAATTGTCTCTATAATAATGAATTGACTTTGCCTGTATTTATACTA
>JASDQU010585465.1:19287-30937 GCA_032191745.1 Picea mariana
CTTTATTACTATCAAACCCTTGAGGTAGGGAAACACCATACAATGGATCCTATTATGGAAGGGATCCTCTCCTGTTCACTTGCCTCTTCGAGGGGGCATCCTCCGATTGAGCTACCGCTCCAAATACAATACTTCTCTTCATGTCTCATTACATTGCTTGAACCCCTTTATATAGTGCTACCATCACCTAAGAACATTCTAGAGGAGGAATCTTATAGAAATAGAGCCTTCTAAGAAGTCCTCTTACATTTATTATATCTAATTGCCCATTTATTATATCTAACTACCATAGTGGGCCTTATTTAATAATATAGTGGACCTAGTCCACCTTACATTGAATGGTCTCCACTATCATCACTATGGGCCCTCTGGGCCCCTCTACTACCTCTCTAGCTACCTTACATACAACATGGTAATATGCTACAGAAAGTGGAAAATTATAAATTAGAGGCTGATGGAATACTTCTATACAACAACAAAATTTATGTACCTATTTTCCAGGACTTGAAACTTATGATTTTGAATGAAAATTCAACACTGCTTATCATCTTGAGTCCGATGGGCAGACAAAGAGGGTGAACCAAGTGATAGAAGACATGTTAAGGATGTATGTGATGGATAAACCATCTAAATGGGAAGACTACCTACACTTGGTAGAATTTGCCTACAACAATGGGTATCAAGCATCACTAAAGATGAGTCTGTTTTAAGCACTTTACGACAGAAAGTGCAACGCTCCAGTAAGTTGGGATAACCCAACTGATAGATCAGTAGTTGGGCTAGAGTTGCTCAAGAAAATGGAAGAACAAATGCTAAAGATTAAGAAGAATTTGAAAGTTTCCCAAGATAGGAAAAAGAGTTATGCTGATAAGAACCAAACCCATAGAGAGTTTAAAGTGGGAGAGCATGTTTTCCTGAAAGTGAAAGCTAACAGAAGTTCAATGAAGCTAGGAAACTGTTCCAAGTTGGCAGTTGGATTTTGTGGACTGTTTGAAATCCTAGAAAGGATTGGACCAGTTGCATATATGCTTTCATTGCTTACATCCATAACTATACATAATGTGTTTCATATTTCATTGCTTAAGAAATATATACCTAATGGTATTCATGTAATCGATTGGAATGTGATTCAGGTGGAGCAATAAGGCATCTTGAAAGTGCATCCGATGCGCATATTGGATCGAAAAAGAAAGCAACTCTGGAATCAAGCCATAGAGCTTGTAAAATTCCAGTGGACCTGGTATGGTCCTGAGGACGCAACATGGGAGCATGAAGATGCTATGCGTTTAGAGTACTTGCATCTTTTTGAAGATTTTGGAAATCTTGTTGTTGTTTTATAAATAAGTTGCACTGAGGAGAGTTCAAAAATAAGGGGAGGGGATTGTAATACCCCAAGGCCAAGCCCCTGTTGAATTGTAATTTTTCTTATAGGCTGGTGAGCCGAGTGATTAAAAGATAAGGAACTTATGTATTTATTAGGCTAGTGAGCCAAATGCCAAGGCTAAGAGCCTGATATTTTGTTTGTATATGTAATTATGCAAATCATTAATAAAAAATTATAAACATTGTTGCGTGTATATCGACCACGAAGAAGAGTTATGGGGGACTAAGCTCCACTAGGTAGGGTAAGGAAGGGGGGGCTAAGTACTTGGGCTTGGGGGATAAGCTAGGGGGCGTACCTCTAGAGGAATAATATTTTGATATTATTTCCTAAAGACTAAGGTGAACATGATATGTTTTTGTTATCCTAAGTTCCTGGAAAGTGGGACGTAGGCTAAATGGAGGGCATGTAGCTCCAAGAAGACTAGTGTCAACTTGGGCTCATGCAGTTAAGAGCTGAAGCATCAGCTGAGTTGGGGACGTCGACCTCTGGTTACCTACGCATAGTTGAGAAAATTGCTCACAAGAAGGGGGTTCACTTGCCATTTCCCATCCTTCGTCTAACCCATTGGGGCCTCTGCATCTTCCCTCTGCATAACCTCACACATCTGAGAAACAAGTCAGGGACAGAAAAGTCGACCTGTGTGATTCGGGAACCCAGTCTACCCACACCTGCAGATCTGAGTTCGTAACCATTTGGGGTTGTTTCCTTGTGTTCGCTTGAGCCATGTTGTGTCTTACCGTTAGGTTGTTGCCATTTTCGGTGTCCAAAACTGTTTCCTGTCACTGCTGTCACCCATATGCTAGTTGAATGTTGTTGCAGTATTTCTTAGGAGCTGAATTGAAGAAGCACGTTGTCAAGCCTATGAGTCACTCTCCCAGATGAGAGAGTCTGCTGAGAAGTGAGTTCTTCTGGAAGGGAGTCTCGTAGCAGCTACAGTACTCTCAGACTTCTGGTCGAGCCTGTTGTTGAAGACCAAGGTAAGGGAGGTGTACTAGCTAATGGAATTGTAGTAGTGAAGGTGTATTCTCCTAGAGTGGAGAATTCATGTGGGGAGTGAGGGTCTATGAGTTGTGGGTGTAAGTGGCTCCTGGGATAAAAGATCCTTCATGTTGCTTTGTGCAACTTCCTTGTTGTCCTTGCGAAGCCTAGAATTCCCTTGCCTGGTGGATTTTAGTCCCATATCAGGGGTGACCTACTGCTG
This sequence comes from Picea mariana, assembly GCA_032191745.1. Classification (NCBI taxonomy): domain Eukaryota; kingdom Viridiplantae; phylum Streptophyta; class Pinopsida; order Pinales; family Pinaceae; genus Picea; species Picea mariana. The sequence goes on from JASDQU010585465.1 coordinate 21,873, forward strand.
AGAGTCATGAGCAGCGCGGTCTAAGGATGGGAGGTTCATGGAAGGTCTGCACACAATTGGTGGATTTACTCCAGATAAAAGATAAGTATCATTTTTGTGCTTAATTATGTATTTTATGCATGTTTTGTGATGCTTGTATGTTTTCATGTATTCTATTCCATGTATGAATTATTGTTAATTCTATTTAAGTCTGTATGATGGCAGTAACTCTATGTTAAATGTGTTAAATTCATTATTATGAATATATATTATATAAGATGTAAATTTCGCATGGTAGCATTACCCAGTCCTTGGAGGGTCGGGGATGCTACACTGATTTCACCACCAGATACCAAATGTTGGGCACAAACTCAATTGTCGCTAATTTCCATCTTAAGGATAGGATATTGTGTTGACTAGTCCATTTCTGCGTTCCATCAAGCGAGTGAGTGAAGCTCATATGGAAATCCCACTACAGTCGGGTGGCCAGACACTTTTGTGTCGAAAAGACAGTGGCAGTGTTGCAGAAACATTTCTACTGGCCGAAACTTCGACAGGATGTCAGCAAGTATATCAGATCATCCACATCATATGCTATTGCTAAAGTGACCACTAAGAAATAAGGCATGTACACCCCCTAACTACTCCTAAACAGCCATAGGAATCCATCTCAATGGACTACATTTCAGGACTTCCATCCACCAAGAGAGGAAATGACTCTGTCTTTGTTGTTGTTGATCGATTTTCCAAGATGGCAATCCTGGCCTCCCGTAAGAAGAGCATCACAGTAGAGGTCACTGCCAAGCTCTTATTGGAACGTGTTTGGGTAAATTTTGGAATCCCATAGACCATTGTCTCAGATCCGGATAGTTACTTCCTCATCACAATCTATTCAACCCTCTGGTCAGTGTTGGACACCAAGCTCACTAATTCCATTTCCTTCCACCCCCAGACAGATGACCAAACTAAGGTCGTAAATCAGATGATCATGCATATCCTACGAATGTACAATTACAAGCACCCCTACATATGGGATGGGATTCTTCCCCATGTTCAACATAGATACAACAGAGCCCTACATAGCTCAACTGACCACAACACCTTTCAAGTCGGGTTGGGATTCCAACAATTGGGTCCCATGGATGTTGCACTACCTCTTGTAGCCACTCCGGCCAATTCATCACCTGCTCCAACTAAAGTTGACAAAGCCTCCCATTTCATTAAGCGTATCTAGCAAATCTTCCAATACGTTCAAGATATTTTATAGAAGTCCAATGCCAAGTACAAGCAATGTCATGTTTAACACCGAGTGCCACATAAGTTTCAGGTGGGAGCAAGGTGTGGTTACACTTACAAAAAGAACACCTTACAGGGCCCCATCAGAGGCTTTTCCCACTCAGTTACGGACCTTACACCATCACCAACGATGTGGGTGAAAACGCTTTCGAGCTCAACATTCCCCCTTTCCTTGGTTTGCAACCAGTGTTCAACATCGATCTCCTTCGACCATACTTCCCACGATTATTGGACACCTCAGACATAGCAAACCAGTTGACACCAAAAGAGCTCAACGATGAATGCATGTAAGAGGAATACAGTGATCATATTGTGGACACACAGGTCAAGGGCACTCGCCAGCAAAGGATCCAACTTTATTGAGTTGTCAAAGTAGGGAAACTCTTGCACCAAGGCAAGTGGCTGACCCGAGGCGAAATTCAGCAGAAATTTTCTCATCTAATGGGAGCACTCAATGCAATGGAGACAATTTCTTCCTAAGGGGGAGGATTGATCCAGATGGATGTCGGTGGCCTCCCACCTATTCCTACTGGCTCATTCTGGCAGTTTTCCAGTTTGGCATTTTTTTTCTAGTTTTTTGGTCCCTGACTTTCGAGGTCGTTTTGAGGCCCTAAACAACGTTTTTAGGACTTGCCACAGACAAAATATACTCGTAGTTATATTTTGACTCAACATGTTTATTCCTCGGATAGAATTTTCCAACAGGATATCGTGTGCTTAAAATGAAGATCATATGAAAAAGTTATGACCTCGGGAAGTTGATGTACTATATTACCCCAACGGGCCCAGATGACTTTTGGCACTTCATCTCCTAGGGTTAGGTTTTTGGATGTCTAGGGTTTTGACATTCCTGTTTATTGTAAAAAGGATTGGAGAGCCTCATTGTAACCATCTTCTTCCGTATGAACGTAGTCGTCACATCTCTTCTCATAGATAAGTTGTCATCATTCTAGCAAGCTTCTTTTTCGTTGCATTTTACAGTTTCAACACATTTTCTTATTGAATAGAAACCAATTTTACTGTATCTTTGTTGTTGTATCTATGTTATTCTTGTGTCTCTATGTTAATAAAAATAATAATTTTCTTTCATTTTCGTTTTTCTCATAAAATTCGGATCAATCTTCAATTTACTTTATTATTTTTTGTCTTTTACTCGTGGCACTGACATCTCTTCCTAGGTATTCAATTTCGACCTGGGGCTTCTTTAATGGTTAGATGGGTCTTCTTGTACTTCCTTGTGTTGAACGACATCCCGAAGTTGCAAAACTTCAACAAAAAATTATCTATGTTTAACTTCTCCATGTCGGTCAATGTCCTTGTCTTCATGCTCAATTAGACCCAACATAATCAATAACCATGAACTGCTTTAATTCCCACCACAGACAACCGAACACTCAAAATGTTGCTTCTAGAATATTGGATTTCAGCCCAATCTACTTGTAGGAAACTCTGAATAGGTCCAAAGGCAGGCAATTCCTTGAATCTTAAAATCCTTCATCTAAGTGTGAGGGGGCCAGGTCCCAGGTGCTTCTCTTTGAGGAAAAAGATGCAAAATCGAAAGTCATATATGACCCCACTACCTCAAAATATGCAATCCTTTCTAGATTTCGTCGTTTGTGGCTTCTTCTCATTGATTCGTCTTACCAAGGACCTTTGCAACTTTACCCGCGAGGGCCTCTACCCCTCTCGTGCTCAGTTAGACCAACAACCTCCGCGACCACTCACCTTATGACTATGATACCAATTGTTAGTTTTAGACACATGATAATCGCCCAAAATAACATAGTTGGAGTTTTTCTCAGTAAGTCTGAAATCACCTAGAAAATCCCTACACACACTCACCCACTTTACCTCTCGGTTTCACCAAAAAAAAAAACGGAACAAAGCAACACGATTTCAACAAAAATAGAGAAACAAGAGAGCAGAGAAATAAATACAGAGGACGTACCCAAAAATTGATTTAGCATATATTTTTGAAGTCTCTCTTCATACACAACATCTAGATTGAAATATTTTACACATATTTATAGATTAGAATGCATAGCGAGCATCTAATCTTTTGAAGACTGAATTATCTAGAATACAATCCATTCTAGATAATTTTGGGAGTGAAGGGAATTTTATGGGAGTCAAATGAAATCCGTGGCATTATATAAGTTCATATAATTTCATAACTACTCCTTTGACTTGTTGGTCGTGGTATCTGAAAAATGGGGATGATTTTAGGGGCTAAATTTCGCTCATGGGCTACTTTTCCATGGTTTTTCCAAAAACGAGATTCGCTATTTTAAAAATGATTCGCCCAAATTCTATAGGATAAAATTATTTTACCTTAAAAATCGCCAAAATTTTATAAAAACTATATAAAATCCTTAGAAATTTGAATATTTTTGCAAAAATATCGCCAATCATTTATAGTTGGCATATGAAGGATTAGTAAGATTCGCCAAGTTTTCTACATTTTAAAATAAATTTCCATCCTTCAAATCATCCCTGCTGAAAACAACAGTTTCTAAAAGTTGAATTTCACTTCACTATTAACAACTCTAACTGTACCCTCAAATGATCTGTGGAACAATGTCTAAGAAGTCCACGCCATCTTCCATGGTGACTGTGTCACTATCCTCATTCATGTATGTGATGGACATGTCTGTCATTGTCAATTTCAATAGCTCTTGTATTTTGTATCAAAGAGCATCCAAATTATGATTGGTGTGACGAGGGAAACCCATCAGAAGGAAGCCCTCGATATCTTTTCTTCATCACAACTAGACAGAAGTGGGGAATGAGAGACCCTTGCCTCTGTATTCTCTTCATGGCTATAAGAAGCAATTGTATGTGAATAGATGATGGAGTCAATTCATTACCGTGGTGAAACTATAAATCCAAACCCTAAACTTTTTGTAAGATTCTTCTAGCAATGACCTCATATTAATGTTTTTTTTTTACGTTTTTTTTACTACTTTTTCGCTAGAGAGTGGTCCAATAAGATTTTAGGAAATATTAATCTAAACAAAATAAATAAATATTTTATCAAACCTTGTTAAAAATTTTGATAATGACAAGAAGATATTTGCAAATATTCCATACTGCAAGGATTAATAGAAAAAACTTATAGTATCTTATAAAATTGAAATGAATTCTATACTTACAATAAATAATGATATTATGTCAATGATGATGATGATGATGATGATGATTAACGTCCATTGAAACCAATTTCTTTATCATACATTAAGAAGGTAAGAGATTACTTTGATTTCTTTAAAATTGTATTCCTATTCTAAAAAAGCATTGAGAGAAGCGTTCCAATATCACCATAGTTTTGATGACTTAAGAGGTGAGTATTGTGGAAAATATTTTTAAATTTGGATCTAATATGGGTATATGCAAAGAAATATAACAGGAATTGTGTTTCATCTTCTACCCACTTAGTGTCACAAAGATGACAAATTCTGTCATCCCATAGTGTTTTAGGAGTTGTCCAATGTCCAATTTCACTATGTAGCTCGTGAGAGTTTGTTCTTATTTTCAATACTTCAAAATGACCATACCACAGAGCCTTGATATTCTTACAAAGACCATGTGTCATTTCTTTGTTCAAATGCAACTAAAATTTGTCTCACACCTTGAATGTTTTCTCAATTCTTTGTTGATCATGTCGAGCCTTGTACTTTTCCTATGACTTCTTCAATGTGTCCTCTACTTGAAAATGGATCTCCCTACACTTTTTAACAATTTTTTTTTTTGTTTCAATGCATATCCTATGATTTATTCTATCACTCCTCCTTTTTGTCGCACACCATCCAAAGGAAATGGTAGAAAATGTCAAAAGAAAGTTTCAAAAGGGGACTTACTCGTAGAAGTGTGAACTAGTTTGTTATATGAGTGTTGATATAAATTAAATTTTCACCCTAGGTATTTGGATGCTTCTAATTGTAACCCCTCAAAAGATAAATGAATGTCCTATTGACTACTTATTTATTCCCATCTATCTATGGATGGAAAGATACAAATTTATTCAACTTGGTGTCCATCTTTTCACAAAGTGTAGTCCAAAAGGCACTAAGAAATCTAGTATCCCTATCTAAGATGATGTTACTTGGTATCCCATAGTGCACCCAAAATTTTTCAAAGAATATATTTGTTTCTTCTTTTCTTTTGATGGTATTTTTGCAAAGCATAAGAATTCACATCTTGTTGAAGCTATCAATTACCACAAACATATAGTCATGTCCCTTTTTAGTTGTTGGAAAGCCACGCACAAAATCCATGGAGATGTTATTCTAGGTTCAATTGGGTACATGTAAGGGATGGTGTAAATCTTGATTTCTATTACTAGGCTTGTTGGCACCACAAAGTATGCATCCTATAATAAATTGAGCTACATCTTCTTTCATTATGGGCCAATAAACATACCTTTTTATGTTGACAGTTGTCTTCCCAACACCAAAATGTCCTATAACCTTGGAGATGTGAGCCTCTTTGATAATTTTCAATATTTTAGCTTTATGAATATAGAACTTATTTAAATTGTAAACAAACCCATCTTAAAGATGATAGGAATCCTTGTCGTCACCTTCCTCCACATAAATTTGGCCTTGTAGTTGCTAACAAACCTCTTTAAACTCCTCATCTTCCATGTATGCCTCTTTGTATCCATCATGGGTGAAAGGATCCCATGTGCATACAAGTTACCAAATCTATAATATTGGATGTGGGTAGCCATGGAGGCATGTTTTCTAACTTATTAATGTTGTCATTCTTACATTTGATGACTTGATGAATTGTTGAAAAAAACCCATCCACTTGTAGTGTATGCTTTGTTGAAGCTTACTATGGGCCTGAAAATACTACATTCACTAGTGATTATTATGGATAATGTTTTCATTACCCATTAGATAGTGCTTCAACATCTTAATAGCTTGAACAAGCATGCAGAGTTCCTTATCATACATAGGACAGTTAAGGTAGTTATAGACTCCAACATTAAACATATTAGAATGATAGTTTTATATCATATCTCCATGCATTAAAACCACTACCATAACATAGCCACTTGCATCTATCTCCACTTCAAAAGGATTATTCAAATTAGATTATGCACGAACTAGTGCTTGGATCATCTTCTATTTTAGCTCATCGAAATATTTATATTGAGTCCTCCCCCACTAGAAACTCTTACCATACGTTGTTATGGCATGAAGTGGCATAGATATAGCTAAAACATATTCTATAAACTTCCATAGGTATTGCACTACCACAACCAAGATCCTAACATTAATGACATTAGTAGGAAATGACCACTTGAGAATGACCTCCTTTGTTGGGGGATCTATCTTGAATTTCCCTCCACCAATCACATACCACAAATACACCAATGAATGTTGAGAAAACTCACATTTCTTAAGGTTATCTAACAACTGATTAGTTTTTAGAGTCTTTGACACTTATATGAGATGTAAGGTATGATCTTCTTAGGTAGATCTATAAACCAATATATGATATAAGTACACTATCACACATGAATCTAGAAAGGGATGCAATAAATCATTCATCAAACACATAATGTAATTTGTGGATTAACCAAAACGAATTATCGGCCATTCATATAGACCTTCCCTTGTCTTGAAGATAGCCTTCCAAGTGTCTTATTCTTTAACTCATATTTAGTGGCATCCCAATTTGAGATCCAACTTGGTGAAGTACTTAGCATGCTACAACTAATCTAACAAATCATCAATCCTAGGAAGAGGGTACTAATTATTGAGGGTGATCTTGTTCAAAGCTTTGTGGTTGATACACATTCATCATGTCCCATTCTCCTTGGGTACTATGATGATAGGTGACCCAAAATGTGAGGTTCTTGGTCGAATTACTCCTTTCTCCAACAATTGTTGCAACTATTTATTCACTTCGCCTACTTACAAGATGGATTGTCTACATAGTCCAATATGTAACATCCCACTCTGGTGCACTAAGAAAACTTATTCTTTGAGGAAACTTGCTCGCAAGTGATCTGGACTTTTATGATATTAAAACATTTATCCTTGATTTTGATGCGATATGATAGATGACATGATGTTTTACTACTTTGACTTAGACAGGTGCTATTGACTCAGTTTTACTGAGTGTGCAGGGCTTTGGACCTTGAGGATGCATAGGCATCGACGGAACCCCTTGGACTCTGGATCGAGTCAGGGAGTGTGCTATTGGGGTTGATTGTTTAGTGTGATTTTAGTACATTTGATTTGATGATATGATGTGGACACGTTCTGACACGATTGTTGATGATGCAGGCTGATGATAGCTTGCCAACTAGACTCACATATGGAGTAAAGGGGCCACACACGATTTCCAGAGAATTTGAGGGAGAGGTGTGGACAGCAGCCCTGCCACAGCCTACTAGCACTCCCATCGTGGCTTGAACTGTAGGTTAACGATTACCTAGTTCGAGAGGACCCATGATGCCGCGAGGGTAGACTGCGATAGTCGCTCACGATGATTCTAAGCGGTGCACAATAAGGCCGGGGCCTTATTCCTTAGAAGCCCTTAGTATCCCACAAGTTCACCTGGCGGAGTGTTGACTCCAGGGGTTATTTATGTCTACCAATCAGTCAAGAAGCGAGTGGCACCCTTGGAGCACGTGGTGCATTCTGAAGGGCATGTCGTGCAAAAGAAACACTAGAGGCGAGTGGCACCCTTGGAGCATGTAGTGCATCCTGAAGGGCACGTCACGTTGATGATGTTAAAGGAACGAACCTAGATGGCCCTAAGACAAATATCTCATAAGAAATTTTAAAACGACTCCCCAAATTAAATTGTCGCCTAGTTCATAATCTAAGTCCTAAGTCAAAAACTTTGCTTGGGGTAAAATTTTGCCTACCCTTGAGAAAACATCTCTAAAAATTTAAATAGTAAAATGTAAAATAAAAACCCTTTAAGTAATAACTTTGGTCTTCATAAATTTTTGGGGAAAATAAAGAGAGTAATAAATCAATTAAAAGCTGTGGATATAAAATATAATGAAGAATTTAATTATTTAACTTGAGAAAGTGTAAAAGATATTAAATTTTTAATAAAGAGGAAAATAAATTAATTTGTGCAACTACCATTTTGGCTCTAATAAAAAGGGGAAAGAAGGGAATAATAAAAAATTAGGAAACTAAGGAATGGAGGAAACATAATAAGGGAAAGAGGGGAACTTATGGTAAAAAGCGAGGTTAATGTAGGAAAGAATCTACAATCAAGAACCTTCTAAATTGAACTAAATTAGCAACTTCATTTTAGGGAAAGTATTTAAACCTGTAAGAGAATCTAGGAACACCTAGGAGTAAAAATAGGAGCAACCCTAGGTGGGTGAGGAAAATAAGACCAATTTAATAAATTAAAAAAAATAGTTAATAGAGAAACGTGGGGGATGGACGACACTTGTACGAAGGAGAATTATTATAAGTTTTTTTTAAAAAATTAAATTGAATGAGATTTAGGGAAAGATGGAATTTCTAAAACTCTATAAAAGAAAGGGAAGAGAAGGAAGAAGGGGATCGGCTATTAGCGTAATGTTACGCTGCCGGATTTGTGACTTGACAGATTACTTGTGGGGAGTTGGGACATCCTAGCTTGGATAGGAGTGGTAGCTCGACCTTGCGAGGTGAGCTAGGAGCTAGACATACCATTTGGATAGTGTGTGGCACCTTTGCGGTTCGGGGGGCTAAGGGGGAAGTAGAGTACCCCTAGCATTGGCTGGGAGGTACCGGTGTAGTCTTGATGGTCGGTGAGCGGGAGTG
>JASDQU010585465.1:31431-50292 GCA_032191745.1 Picea mariana
CTTTATTACTATCAAACCCTTGAGGTAGGGAAACACCATACAATGGATCCTATTATGGAAGGGATCCTCTCCTGTTCACTTGCCTCTTCGAGGGGGCATCCTCCGATTGAGCTACCGCTCCAAATACAATACTTCTCTTCATGTCTCATTACATTGCTTGAACCCCTTTATATAGTGCTACCATCACCTAAGAACATTCTAGAGGAGGAATCTTATAGAAATAGAGCCTTCTAAGAAGTCCTCTTACATTTATTATATCTAATTGCCCATTTATTATATCTAACTACCATAGTGGGCCTTATTTAATAATATAGTGGACCTAGTCCACCTTACATTGAATGGTCTCCACTATCATCACTATGGGCCCTCTGGGCCCCTCTACTACCTCTCTAGCTACCTTACATACAACATGGTAATATGCTACAGAAAGTGGAAAATTATAAATTAGAGGCTGATGGAATACTTCTATACAACAACAAAATTTATGTACCTATTTTCCAGGACTTGAAACTTATGATTTTGAATGAAAATTCAACACTGCTTATCATCTTGAGTCCGATGGGCAGACAGAGAGGGTGAACCAAGTGATAGAAGACATGTTAAGGATGTATGTGATGGAAAAACCATCTAAATGGGAAGACTACCTACACTTGGTAGAATTTGCCTACAACAATGAGTATCAAGCATCACTAAAGATGAGCCTGTTTTAAGCACTTTACGACAGAAAGTGCAACGCTCCAGTAAGTTGGGATAACCCAACTGATAGATCAATAGTTGGGCTAGATTTTCTCAAGAAAATGGAAGAACAGATGCTAAAGATTAAGAAGAATTTGAAAGTTGCCCAAGATAGGAAAAAGAGTTACGCTGATAAGAACCAAACCCATAGAGAGTTTAAAGTGGGAGAGCATGTTTTCCTGAAAGTGAAAGCTAACAGAAGTTCCCTGAAGCTAGGAAATTATTCCAAGTTGGCAGCTGGATTTTGTGGACCGTTTGAAATCCTAGAAAGGATTGGACTAGTTTCATATATGCTTTCATTGCTTACATCCATAACTATACATAATGTGTTTCATATTTCATTGCTTAAGAAATATATACCTGATGGTAATCATGTAATCGATTGGAATGTGATTCAGGTGGAGCAATAAGGCATCTTGCAAGTGCATTCATTGTCTATATTGGACCGGAAAAGAAATCAACTCTGGAATCGAGCCATAGAGCTTGTAAAAGTCCAGTGGACCTGGTATGGTCCTGAGCACGCAACATGGGAGCATGAAGATGCTATGCATTTAGAGTACTTACATCTTTTTGAAGATTTTGGAAATCTTGTTGTTGTTTTATAAATAAGTTGCACTGAGGAGAGTTCAAAAATAAGGGGAGGGGATTGTAATACCCCAAGGCCAAGCCCCTGTTGAATTGTAATTTTTCTTATAGGTTGGTGAGCTGAGTGATTAAAAGCTAAGGAACTTATGTATTGATTAGGCTAGTGAGCCAAATGCCAAGGTTAAGAGCCTGATATTTTGTTTGTATATGTAATTATGCAAATCATTAATAAAAAATTATAAACATTTTTGCGTGTATATCGACCACGAAGAAGAGTTATGGGGGACTAAGCTCCACTAGGTAGGGTAAGGAAGGGGGAGCTAAGTACTTGGGCTTGGGGGATAAGCTAGGGGGCATACCTCTAGAGGAATAATATTTTGATATTATTTTTTGAAGACTAAGGTGAACATGATATGTTTTTGTTATCCTAAGTTCCTGGAAAGTGGGACATAGGCTAAATGGAGGGCATGTAGCTCCAAGAAGACAAGAGTCGACTTGGGCTCATGAAGTTAAGAGCTGAAGCATCAGCTGAGTTGGGGGTTTGCGATTCATTCTTCCATCCTCCTCCTGAGTGCAACTGCCATTCTTCCATCCTCCTCCTGAACTTGTTGGCCTCAGACATCGACCTATGGTTACCTACGCACAGTTGAGAAAATCGCTCACAAGAAGGGGGTTCGCTTGCCATTTCCCATCCTTCGTCTAACCCATTGGGGCCTCTGCATCTTCCCTCTGCATAACCTCACACATCTAAGAAACAAGTCGGGGACGGAAAAGTCGACCTGTGTGATTCGGGAACCCAGTCTACCCACACCTGCAGATCTGAGTTCGTAACCATTTGGGGTTGTTTCCTTGTGTTCGCTTGAGCCATGTTGTGTCTTACCGTTAGGTTGTTGCCATTTTCGGTGTCCAAAACTGTTTCCTGTCACTACTGTCACCCATATGCTAGTTGAATGCTGTTGTAGTATTTCTTAGGATCTTAATTGAAGAAGCACATTGTTAAGCCTGTGAGTCGCTCTCCCAAATGAGAGAGTCTGTTGAGAAGTGAGTTCTTCTGGAAGGGAGTCCTATAGCAGCTACAATACTCTCAGACTTTTGGTCGAGCCTGTTGTTGAAGACCAAGGTAAGGGAGGTGTACTGGCTGATGGACTTGTAGTAGTGAAGGTGTACTCTCCTAGAGTGGAGAATTCATGTGGGGAGTGAGGGTCTATGAGTTGTGGGTGTAAGTGTCTCCTAGGATAAAAAGATCCTTCATGTTGCTTTGTGCAACTTCTTTGTTGTCCTTGCGAAGCCTAGAATTCCCTTGCCTGGTGGATTTTAGTCTCATATCAGGGGTGACCTACTGCTAAGAGTCATGAGAAGCGCGGTCTAAGGATGGGAGGTTCATGGAAGGTCTGCACACAATTGGTCGATTTACTCCAGATAAAAGATAAGTATCATTTTTGTGCTTAATTATGTATTTTATGCATGTTTTGTGATGCTTGTATGTTTTCATGTATTCTGTTCCATGTATGAATTATTGTTAATTCTATTTAAGTCTGTATGATGGCAGTAACTCTATGTTAAATGTGTTAAATTCATTATTATGAATATATATTATATAAGCTGTAAATTTCGCGTGGTAGCATTACCCAGTCCTTGGAGGGTCGGAAATGTTACACTGATTTCGCCACCAGATACCAAATGTTGGGCACAAAATCAATTGTTGCTAATTTCCATCTTAAGGATAGGATATTGTGTTGACTAGTCCATCTCTGCGTTCCATCAAGCGAGTGAGCGAAGCTCATATGGAAATCCCACTACAATCGGGTGGCCAGACACTTTTGTGTCGAAAAGACAGTGGCAGTGCTGCAGAAACATTTCTACTAGCCAAAACTTCAACAGGATGTCAGCAAGTATATCAGATCATCCACATCATATGCTATTGCTAAACTGACCACTAAGAAATGAGGCATGTACACCCCCTAACTACTCCTGAACAGCCATGGGAATCCATCTCAATGGACTACATTTCAGGACTTCCATCCACCAAGAGAGGAAATGACTCTGTCTTTGTTGTTGTTGATCGATTTTCAAAGATGGCAATCCTGGCCTCCCGCAAGAAGAGCATCACAATAGAGGTCACTGCCAAGCTCTTCTTGGAACGCGTTTGGGTAAATTTTGGAATCCCATAGACCATTGTCTCAGATCCAGATAGTTACTTCCTCATCACAATCTGTTCGACCCTCTGGTCAGTGTTGGACACCAAGCTCACTAATTCCACTGCCTTCCACCCCCAGACAGATGACCAAACTAAGGTCGTCAATCAGATGATCATGCATATCCTATGAATGTACAATTACAAGCACCCCTACATATGGGATGGGAGTCTTCCCCATGTTCAACATAGATACAATAGAGCCCTACATAGCTCAACCAACCACAACCCCTTTCAGGTCGGGTTGGGATTCCAACAATTGGGTCCCATGGATGTTGCACTACCTCTTGTAGCCACCCCGGCCAATTCATCACCTTCTCCAACTAAAGTTGACAAAGCCTCCCATTTCATTAAGCGTATCTAGCAAATCCGCCAATACGTTCAAGATATTTTATAGAAGTCCAATGCCAAGTACAAGCAGTTTCATGTTTAACATCGAGTGCCACATAAGTTTCAGGTGGGAGCAAGGTGTGGTTACACTTACAAAAATAACGCCTTATAGGGCCCCATCAGAGTCTTTTCCCACTCAGTTACGGACCTTACACCATCACCAAGGATGTGGGTGAAAACGCTTTTGAGCTCAACATTCCCCCTTTCCTTGGTCTGCAACCAGTGTTCAACATGGATCTCCTTCGACCATACTTCCCACGATTATTGGACACCTCAGACATAGCAAACCAGTTGACACCAAAAGATCTCAACCATGAATGCATGTAAGAGGAATCCAGTGATCATATTGTGGACACATAGGTCAGGGGCACTCGCCAGCAAAGGATCCAACTATATTGAGTTGTCAAAGAAGGGAAACTCTTGCACCAAGGCAAGTGGCTGACCCGAGACGAAATTCAGCAGAAATTTTCTCATCTAATGGGGGCACTCAATGAAATGGAGACAATTTCTTCCTAAGGGGGAGGATTGATCCAGATGGATGTTGTTGGCCTTCCACCTATTCCAACTGGCTCATTCTAGCATTTTTCCAGTTTGGCATTTTTTTCCTAGTTTTTGGGTCCCTGACTTTCAGGGTCATTTTGAGGCCCTAAACAACGTTTTTAGGACTTTCCATAGACAAACTATACTCATAGTTAGATTCTGACTCAACATGTTTATTCCTCAGATAGACTTTTCCAACAGGATATCGTGTGCCTAAAATGAAGATCATATGCAAAAGTTATGACCTCGGAAAGTTGATGTACTATCTTACCCCAATGGGCCCACATGACTTTTGGCGCTTCATCTCCCAGGGTTAGGTTTTTGGATGTCTAGGGTTTTGACATTCCTGTTTATTGTAAAAAGGATTGGAGAGCCTCATTGTAACCATCTTCTTCCGTATGAACGTAGTCGTCACATCTCTTCTCAGAGATAAGTTACCATCATTCTAGCAAGATTCTTTTTCATTGCATTTTACAGTTTCAACACATTTTCTTATTGAATAGAAACCAATTTTATTGTATCTTTGTTGTTGTATCTATGTTATTCTTGTGTCTCTATGTTAAGAAAAATAATAATTTTCTTTCATTTCCGTTTTGCTCATAAAATTCAGATCAGTCTTCAATTTACTTTATTATTTTTTGTCTTTTACTCGTGGCACTGACATCTCTTCCTAGGTCTTCAATTTCTTCTTGGTGCTTCTTTAATGGTTAGATGGGTCTTCTTGTACTTCCTTGTGTTGAACGACATCCCGAAGTTGCAAAACTTCAACAAAAAATTATCTATGTTTAACTTCTCCATGTCGCTCAACGTCCTTGTCTTCATGCTCAATTAGACCCAACATAATCAATAACTAGGAACTACTTTAATTCCCACCACATACAACCGAACACTCAAAACGTTGCTTCTAGAATATTGGATTTTAGCCCAATCTACTTGTAGGAAACTCTGAATAGGTCCAAAGGCAGGCAATGCCCTGAATCTTAAAATCCTTCATCTAAGTGTGAGGGGGCTAGGTCCCAAGTGCTTCTCTTTGAGGAAAAAGATGTAAAATCGAAAGTCATATATGACCCCACTACCTCAAAATATGCAATCCTTGCTAGATTTCATCGTTTGTGGCTTCTTCTCATTGATTCGTCTTACCAAGGACCTTTGCAACTTTACCCGCGAGGGCCTCTACCCCTCTCGTGCTCAGTTAGACCAACAACCTCCTCGACCACTCACCTTATGACTATGATACCAATTGTTAGTTTTAGACGCATGCTAATCGCCCAAAATAATAGAGTTGGAGTTTTTCTCAGTAAGTCTGAAATCACCTAGAAAATCCCTACACACACTCACCCAGTTTACCTCTCGGTTTCACCAAAAAAAAAATGAACAAAGCAACATGATTTAAGCAAAAATAGAGAAACAAGAGAGCAGAGAAATAAATACAGAGGACATACCCAAAAATTGATTTAGCATATATTTGTGAAGTCTCTCTTCATACACAACATCCAGATTGAAATATTTTACACATATTTATAGATTAGAATGCATAGCGAGCATCTAGATCTTTTGAAGACTGAATTATCTAGGATACAATCCATTCTAGATAATTTTGGGCGTGAAGGGAATTTTATGGGAGTCTAATGAAATTCGTGGCATTATATAAGTTCATATAATTTCATAACTACTCCTTTGACTTGTTGGTCATGGTATCTGAAAACCAGGGATGATTTTAGGGGCTAAATTTTGCTCATGGGCTAATTTTCCATGGTTTTTCCAAAAACAAGATTCGTTATTTTAAAAATGATTCGCCCAAATTCTATAGGATAAAATTATTTTACCTTAAAAATCGCCAAAATTTTATAAAAACTATATAAAATCCTTAGAAATTTGAATATTTTTACAAAAATATCGCCAATCATTTATAGTTGGCATATGAAGGATTAGTAAGATTCGCCAAGGTTTCTACATTTTAAAATAAATTTCCATCCTTCAAATCATCCCTGTTGAAAACAACAGTTTCTAAAAGTTGAATTTCATTCACTATTAACAACTCTAACTGTACCCTCAAATGATCTGTGGAACAATGTCTAAGATGTCCACACCATCTTCCATGGTGACTGTGTCACTATCCTCATTCGTGTATGTGATGGACATGTTTGTCATTGTCAATTTCAATAGCTCTTGTATTTTGTATCAAAGAGCATCCAAATTATGATTGGTGCGATGAGGGAAACCCATCAGAAGGAAGCCCTCGATATATTTTCTTCATCACAACTAGACAGAAGTGGAGAATGAGAGACCCTTGCCTCTATATTCTCCTCATGGCTATAAGAAGCAGTTGTATGTGAATAGATGATGGAGTCAATTCATTACCGTGGTGAAACTATAAATCCAAACCCTAAACTTTTTGTAAGATTCTTCTAGCAATGACCTCATATTAATGTTTTTTTTTTTACGTTTTGTTTTCTACTTTTTCGCTAGAGAGTGGTCCAATAAGATTTTAGGAAATCTTAATCTAAACAAATTAAATAAATATTTTATCAAACCTTGTTAAAATTTTTGATAATGACAAGAAGATATTTGCAAATATTCCATACTGCAAGGATTAATAGAAAAAAATTATAGTATCTTATAAAATTGAAATGAATTGTATAGTTACAATAAATAATGATATTATGTCAATGATGATGATGATGATGATGATTAATGTCCATTGAAACCAATTTCTCTATCATACCTTAAGAAGGTAAGAGATTACTTTGATTTCTTTAAAATTGTATTCCTATTCTAAAAAAGCATTGAGAGAAGTGTTCCAATATCACCATAGTTTTGATGACTTAAGAGGTGAGTATTGTGGAAAATATTTTTAAATTTGGATCTAATATGGGTATATGAAAAGAAATATAACAGGAATTGTGTTTCATCTTCTACCCACTTAGTGTCACAAAGATGACAAATTCTGTCATCCCATAGTGTTTTAGGAGTTGTCCAATGTCCAATTTCACTATGTAGCTCGTGAGAGTTTGTTCTTATTTTCAATACTTCAAAATGACCATACCATAGAGCCTTGATATTCTTACAAAGACCATGTATCATTTCTTTGTTCAAATGCAACTAAAATTTGTCTCACACCTTGAATGTTTTCTCAATTCTTTGTTGATCATGTCGAGCCTTGTACTTTTCCTATGACTTCTTCAATGTGTCCTCTACTTGAAAATGGATCTCCCTACACTTTTTAACAATTTTTTTTTTTTGTTTCAATGCATATCCTATGATTTCTTCTATCACTCCTCCTTTTTGTCGTACACCATCCAAGGGAAATGGTAGAAAATGTCAAAATAAAGTTTCAAAAGGGGACTTACTCGTAGAAGTGTGAACTAGTTTGTTATATGAGTGTTGAATATAAATTAAATTTTCACCCTAGGTATTTGGATCCTTCTAATTGTAACCCCTCAAAAGATAAATGAATGTCCTATTGACTACTTATTTATTCCCATCTATCTATGGATGGAAAGATACAAATTTATTCAACTTGGTGTCCATCTTTTCACAAAGTGTAGTCCAAAATGCACTAAGAAATCTAGTATCCCTATCTAAGATGATGTTACTTGGTATCCCATAGTGCACCCAAATTTTTTCAAAGAATATATTTGTTTCTTCTTTTCTTTTGATGGTATTTTTTCAAAGCATAAGAATTCACATCTTGTTGAACCTATCAATTACCACAAACATATAGTCATGTCCCTTCTTAGTTGTTGGAAAGCCACGCACAAAATCCATGGAGATGTTATTCTAGGTTCAATTGGGTACATGTAAGGGATGGTGTAAATATTGATTTCTATTACTAGGCTTGTTGGCACCACAAAGTATGCATCCTATAATAAATTGAGCTACATCTTCTTTCATTATGGGCCAATAAACATACCTTTTTATGTTGACAGTTGTCTTCCCAACACCAAAATGTCCTATAACCTTGGAGATGTGAGCCTCTTTGATAATTTTCAATATTTTAGCTTTATGAATATAGAACTTATTTAAATTGTAAACAAACCCATCTTAAAGATGATAGGAATCCTTGTCGTCACCTTCCTCCACATAAATTTGGCCTTGTAGTTGCTAACAAACCTCTTTAAACTCCTCATCTTCCATGTATGCCTCTTTGTATCCATCATGGGTGAAAGGATCCCATGTGCATACGAGTTACCAAATCTATAATATTGGATGTGGGTAGCCATGGAGGCATGTTTTCTAACTTATTAATGTTGTCATTCTTACATTTGATGACTTGATGAATTGTTGAAAACAACCCATCCACTTGTAGTGTATGCCTTGTTGAAGCTTACTATGGGCCTGAAAATACTACATTCACTAGTGATTATTATGGATAATGTTTTCATTACCCATTAGATAGTGCTTCAACATCTTAATAGCTTGAACAAGCATGCAGAGTTCCTTATCATACATAGGGCAGTTAAAGTAGTTCAAGACTCCAACATTAAACATATTAGAATGATAGTTTTATATCATATCTCCATGCATTAAGACCACTACCATAACATAGCCACTTGCATCTATCTCCACTTCAAAAGGATTATTCAAATTAGATTATGCACGAACTAGTGCCTGGATCATCTTCTATTTTAGCTCATCGAAATATTTATATTGAGTCTTCCCCCACTAGAAACTCTTACCATACGTTGTTATGGCATGAAGTGGCATAGATATAGCTAAAACATATTCTATAAACTTCCATAGGTATTGCACTACCACAACCAAGCTCCTCACATTGATGACATTAGTAGGAAATGACCACTTGAGAATGACCTCCTTTGTTGGGGGATCTATCTTGAGTTTCCGTCCACCAATCACATACCACAAATACACCAATGAATGTTGAGAAAACTCACATTTCTTAAGGTTATCTAACAACTCATTAGTTTTTAGAGTCTTTGACACCTATATGAGATGTGAGGTATGATCTTCCTAGGTAGATCTATAAACCAATATATGATATAAGTACACTATCACACATGAATCTAGAAAGGGATGCAATAAATCATTCATCAAACACATAAATGTAATTTGTGGATTAACCAAAAGGAATTATTGACCATTCATATAGACCTTCCCTTGTCTTGAAGATAGCCTTCCAAGTGTCTTATTCTTTAACTCATATTTATTGGTATCCCAATTTGAGATCCAACTTGGTGAAGTACTTAGCATGCTACAACTAATATAACAAATCATCAATCCTAGGAAGAGGGTATTAATTATTGAGGGTGATCTTGTTCAAATCTTTGTGGTTGATACACATTCATCATGTCCCATCCTCCTTGGGTACTATGATGATAGGTGACCCAAAATGTGAGGTTCTTGGTCGAATTACTCCTTTCTCCAACAATTGTTGCAACTATTTATTCACTTCGCCTACTTCCAAGATGGATTGTCTACATAGTCCAATATGTAACATCCCACTGTGGCGCACTATGAAAACTTATTCTTTGAGGACACTTGCTCGCAAGTGATCTGGAATTTTATGATATTAAAACATTTATCCTTGATTTTGATGCGATATGATAGATGACATGATGTTTTACTGCTTTGACTTAGACAGGTGCTATTGACTCGGTTTTACTGAGTGTGCAGGGCTTTGGACCTTGAGGATGCATAGGCATCGACGAAACCCCTTGGACTCTGGATCGAGTCAGGGAGTGTGCTATTGGGGTTGATTGTTTACTGTGATTTTAGTACATTTGATTTGATGATATGATGTGGACATGTTCTGACACGATTGTTGATGATGCAGACTGACGATAGCTTGCCAACCAAACTCACATATGGAGTAAAGGGGCCACACACGATTTCCAGAGAGGTTGAGGGAGAGGTGTGGACAGCAGCCCTGCCACAGCCTACTAGCACTCCCATCGTGGCTCGAACTGTAGGTTAATGATTACATAGTTCGAGAGGACCCATGATGCCGCGAGGGTAGACTGCGACAGTCGCTCGTGATGATTCTAAGGGGTGCGCAATAAGGCGGGGGCCTTATTCCTTAGAAGCCCTTAGTCTCCCACAAGTTCACCTGATGGAGTGTTGACTCCATGGGTTATTGATGTCTACCAATCAGTCAAGAAGCGAGTGGCACCCTTGGAGCACGTGGTGCATCCTGAAGGGCACGTCGCGCAAAAGAAACACTAGAGGTGAGTGGCACCCTTGGAGCATGTAGTGCGTCCTGAAGGGCACGTCGCGTTGATGATGTTAAAAGAATGAACCTAGATGACCCTAAGACAAATATCTCATAATAAATTTTAAAACAACTCCCCAAATTAAATTGTCGCCTAGTTCAGAATCTAAGTCCTAAGTCAAAAACTTTGCTTGGGGTAAAATTTTGCCTACCCTTGAGAAAACATCTCTAAAAATTTAAATAGTAAAATGTAAAATAAAAACCCTTTAAGTAATAACTTTGGTCTTCATAAATTTTTGGGGAAAATAAAGAGAGTAATAAATCAATTAAAAGTTGTGGATATAAAATATAAAGAAGAATTTAATTATTTAACTTGAGAAAGTGTAAAAGATATTAAATTTTTAATAAAGAGGAAAATAAATTAATTTGTGCAACTACCATTTTGGCTCTAATAAAAAGGGGAAAGAAGGGAATAATAAAAAATTAGGAAACTAAGGAATGGAGGAAACATAATAAGGAAAAGAGGGGAACTTATGGTAAAAAGCGAGGTCAACGTAGGAAAGAATCTGCAATTAAGAACCTTCTAAATTGAACTAAATTAGCAACTTCATTTTAGGGAAAGTATTTAAACCTGTAAGATAATCTAGGAACACCTAGGAGTAAAAATAGGAGCAACCCTAGGTGGGTGAGGGAAATAAGACCAATTTAATAAATTAAAGAAAATAGTTAATAGAGAAACGTGGGGGATGGATGACACTTGTACGAAGGAGAATTATTAGAAGTTTTTTAAAAAAAATTAAATTGAATGAGATTTAGGGAAAGATGGAAGTTATAAAACTCTATAAAAGAAAGGGAAGAGAAGGAAGAAGGGGATCGGCTATTAGCGTAACATTACGCTGTCGGATTTGTGACTTGACAGATTACTTGTGGGGAGTTGGGACATCCCAGCTTGGATAGGAGTGGCAGCTCGGCCTTGCGAGGTGAGCTAGGAGCTAGACGTACCATTTGGATAGTGTGTGGCCCCTTTGCGGCTCGAGGGGATAAGGGGGAAGTAGAGTACCCCTAGCATTGGCTGGGAGGTACCGGTGTAGTCTTGATGGTCGGTGAGTGGTAGTTGCATGGAGCACGCAGACTTCATTCTAGGCGGGGGACAAGGCAAAGGTATGCTCGTTTATTTTATAGAGTATAATGCATTAGACATTTATGTTGGGATCTGTATGATGATTTTAATAGATGAATTTTTCCTTAATCTTTTGTCGTTCAGTTGATTTCCTAAAATCATTGTGGTCAGCGTTCTAGCTGGGTTCTACTGTTCCTTGGTTGGGACCTTTATGTTTCTGCGTTACTCTTGTGCTGTATTTTTCCTAGATGTTGTATTTTAGCATTTAAATTATGGATGTATAGATTTACAGTCATTAACAATCTCTGTTATAGTTATATTGCATTGATGTATGTACATGGAGGCGTGTAACGGTGAAGTCATTCTGTAATAGATACGGGCGAATTCGTTTGGGTAATGGATCTTGTGTGTTGGTATTCATCTAATGGTGGTGTAGTTTCTTAACCCGTAAGCAATCCCTGGTGTAAAATTTAATTCATGGCTATATGCACATGGAAGCGATGTAAACGTAGCAAATTTACCACTGTGTGTTATTGTGCAAAATTTCTGTAAAAAGGGTTCATGTGTATAGCCGTTTTTTTCCCTTAAAGAAAAAAAATAAAAATTAAAAGAGAAACCCGTGATATCCATGGCATTCCCTGGCAGTTGTGTTGGGTACAATGACATGTGAAATTAAATTCTGGCATGCGAATGCAGTTCCTGGTTTATCGTTTTATAAATTGCTTAAGGTGAATTTTGTGTTGAATTTCAAAATACTCCTTGCCTTGTTTGTGTTGAGATTTTTCTAGATTTTGAAATACTCTTGCCTTTTGTTTTATAATTTGATTATGGTGAATGAAACTCCTTGCCTTGTTTTATGTTGAGAAATTTTTTTTTTTTTTTCCTGTGGATTTTGGGTCAAATTGGCTTGCTTGGGTCATTCTTCTGTCAGGACAATTCCCAGGTTACCAATGTTTGCAAATTTTTTATATAATTGCCTATTGTCTTGGGAAGGGCATTTTCTATTACGGTGGGTGTTTGTATTACTGTAGGCATTTAAATATGACTGGGGGCATTTTCCATATATGACTATGGGCGATTGAATTTAATGTGGGTGTAATTGTCTCGATTTTACTGTGGGCATTTCGATTTTTATGTGGGTTGCAATTGTCTTTGCACGTTGTTGGGCGTTTCGATTTTAATGTGGGTATTTCGATTTTAATGTGGGCATAATTGTTTCGATTTTAATGTGGGCGTTTCGATTTTAATGTGGTATGTAATTGTCTCTGTCTCTACGTATGCTGTAATTGTCTCTGCACTTTTTTCCTAGGGTATCTCTGTCTGGCGATTTTGCCTTTGACAGCTACCATATTTGTGAATTTACTGTAGAATAAATGCCAGGATGTAGCCCGCGACTAGTGCTCAAGTCAGATCGTGAAACGATTTTGGTGTGACCGGTTGAAATTGTCATGGTAGAAATTGACTGGTAGATAGCTCATTGTGGACTAATACGGATAATTGTGGAATAATATAGCTATAACGAAATTGGTAACCGTGTATATATGTGTGTTAAACCTTTAATTTAAACCGTTATTTAATGTTAAATTCAATTAACATGATGGCCCTGTTGCATTTTATAAATGTTGAATCCCACGCTACGATGAAATTTTAATTGGTGACTAAATGAAATTGGGCTTACTGCTAGATTGTATATCTATGTTAGATTTAGGCTGTTACTTGATATGTTTTTAATGTCAATTTAAATCATAGACATTGACCCTTATGGACTTGATTTTGATGGGATAAGTTGACGAAGTCGTTTGGCTTACGCTCCCCTTGAGGGCAATTGTTTTGTGCCTCAGTCATTATATATCAGCATTTTACACTAATTGGGTAAATGTTTTGTTTAATGATTGGATGTATTTAACTGGATGAAGCACTAAGAGGCATATCTATTCTTAATATATTTTATTATTGTTGAAAATTTTTAAATCTTTTTATTGTTGAAATTTTTTAACAAAGTGGATTATCAAAAATTTCAAGTGTTCTTTGATTTGGGAAGATTATGTCCCTTTGCCTTCCCAYRGTTCCTAAATCTTGATCTTCATAGTATGTGTTACCAAATGATGATTTTTGTTTTTTTCTTTCCAGAACTACATCTGATTTAATTATTAGTTTTTAAGATATCATTAATGCATTGAAAACTACATCAATAATACCTTGAACGGTTTAGTACATTGAAACTACATTAAGAATATCATGAGTGGATTTAGTTGGCTCTCTCTTATATATATATATATGTGTGTGTGTGTGTGTGTGTGTGTGTGTGTGTGTGTGTGTGTGTGTGTGTCGGTATTATTGTGAACAAGAGTTAATTGGATAAGTGATATTACATAAGTGACATTTTAGATATGTTAATGTTATTAATTATGAGAAGATATTTTGATAATTTGTGATGTTCATCACACCAACAGTTAATGTATCTTTAGGACTTATTCTCTAAGTGAAAGATCATTCCAAAAAGAAGATAATGCACATAAAAAAAATAAAAAAAATACTCACATTATTGTGATAAATTATTGATTTAAGATAATAGGCATTGTTTTAAAAAAAAGAATGAAAGGTGGTCATCATGAGTGCTACCTTCAACTAAAGTGTTAGCGATAGTGGAAGTTAATGAATGATTTATTCCGTGCCTTGAAGTAAAGCAGATGACTACCCTTGCTTCTCTATTCAAATAAAGTTGTTTTCCTTACGCTCGCACTTCTGTCGTTTCTTGATGGATTTCATAATCAAACTCTCTTACACTGTGGAATTCTTACAATGTGGGTTGATTCATGGAAATTTATCGTGCAGCGATCGTCCTTGATGTTTGTTGATTTAGTTTATTTAGTTTGGTTTGAGTGGAGTCGAGCGGGATGTAGACACCTCCATGTTCCTCATAACAGTTGCCAGCCCTGAGACCTTAAATGGTTAAAATCGATGGGAACCTAGGCTTGAGCATTGCTTATGTGTCTTGGAGGTCCTAACCATTGCAGGGTAGGATGGATGGGTAGTCAGTGTTACTTATCGTCGATTGATCGTCGTTAAATGCATGTAGTTACTTGTTGTGCGTCTTATGTAGTCTTGTTGCGTTCGTCGTGGTTTGCATCTTGTTCGTCGTCAGGTGGCGACGCAAAGTCAATGTGTTTGTTTCCCTTGTACACGCTAGCACACACACACAAAAAAAAAAGAAAAATTAAATTTGCAGTTGTTATAAGAGGTTTATCGTTGTAACGAGGAGGATCATTCCATATGGTATCAGAGTGGGTTTGACCTGTGACTTGGGATCATGACGGCTTTCATTGACATGATTTGATTATACTATTGCTAATCGAGTTGATTGTGTGCGTGCAGGTAATCATGGTTAGACGATGCCGCAGAGGCAGACGACGGGGTGCTAGGGGATCAATCGTGATGCCTCCAGTAGCATCCACGCTTGAGGGGTCTAACCCCCAAGGAGATGAGCAGGTTCTCGGGTAGGAGCAGATAGCAGTTGACGATGTAGTTGGGATGATGAGATCTTTTTAGCGCATGTCCAAGGCACTGATCAGCCGCTTGGACAGAGATGAGGCCAGGGCATCAACACCGCTGAGGTTCCACCGCATGCACCAATCGTTACTGGTAGCATTCACCATGAACTTGAGAAGGTTAAATTTCTTGAGTTCTTTGGTGCCTCTGATGGCGCCACCGTCGAGGCATGGTTGGAGAACATGGTGATGTGCTTTGCACTTCACGAGTATACCTCCAACATGAAGGTCCACATGGCGGTCTTTCAATTGAATGAGAGAGCTCTTCTATGGTGGAAGACACTCTTGCCACAGTTGAACATGACCATCGAAGACGTGTCATGGGAACTGTTCGAGGAACGGTTTTGAGAGAGGTACCTTTCAGAGGAATTCATTGAGCATCGGCTCAATGAGTTCAACGCCTTACGACAGGGAGGTCATACGGTGCCCGAGTATGAGGCATGTTTTATGGAGATACTCTGGTATGCTCCGCACCTTAACATGGAGAAACTTAAGGTCAACAGGTTCATGTTTGGCTTTAACGGCAGCCTGCGTGCAAAGGTTAGGATTTTGATGCCTCAAACCTTGCAGGATGTTGTCCAGAAGGCCCTCATAGTAGAGGAGAAGCTTATTAGTGGGGGTCAGACTAGGACTCCAGCGAGACCAGTAGGGTAGGTTTCATCTGGAACACAGCAGCACCAGACACTAGCGAGAAATATGTCAGGATATCGTGGCTTCCAGAGGGGATCCACTTTCACCACACCCTAGCGACCACAGCCTCAGCAGCAGACACCTTATCGGGACCACAGCTTTAGCAGCAGCGTCACCCACAACAACAGTTGTTTAGGCTTGCTCAGCAGAACAGACCAAGGTTCTAGGCCGGTGGGCCGTCCTCTTCTACTTCGGGTACTAGGACTACTGCGCCGAAGAAGGGGTGTTGGACGTGTGGGGAGCCACACTACCAGCGTGACTATCCTGTGGAGAGGACCAGAGCATCTGGATCAGCCGAACCCACTATAGTGGGATATATGGGCAAGGCCCATCAAATTCATGCAGTGGTGAATAACTGCCAGGCAAAGCACCAGTCGATCGTGCTCGAGACGACACGTACCATCGTTGACCAGACCCTTAGTATTTTGATAGACCCAGGTGCTACCGAGAGTTTTATTTTTGCTGCAACGCTAAAAAGGATTAAGGTAAAGGCAGTCAAATAGGACGAGTTTAACTTCATAGAGATGGCCTCGGGAGCAAAACAGAAGGTTGGAGAAAAGGTTACGGGTTGTGCCCTTAACCTGGGGGAGTTTGTCACGAGGGTCAACTTGTACGTCACAATATTAGGATCTTATGACATCGTGATTGGTATGGATTGGTTGGAATCGCATGAGGCGATACTCAACTGTAAGACGAAAAGGTTGAGCTTGGTTGATGATGAAGGAAAGAGACGTGTGATTGTAGGACGGAACCAGGGAGTTTCCTTGAGGTTCGTCTCTTTCTTAAAGTTATGGAAGAGTATGCGCAAGGGGTGAAAGCTTTATGCGATCCTTGCGCTAAATGAAAAGGGAGTAGTGGAAGGTCTAGAACACCTTCCGGTGGTGAAGGAGTTTGTGGACGTATTTCCAGAGGATTTACCTGGGATTCCACCAAAAAGGGAATTAGAGTTTACCATAGGCCTAAAACCGGGGATTGAACCGATAGCAAAAACGCCTTATCGAATGTCGACCCTGAAGTTACAAGAGTTGAAAATGCAACTGAAGGAGTTGCTGGACCTGGGACTGATACGTCCTAGTGTGTCACCATGGGGTGCACCGATTATTTTCATACGAAAGAAGGATGGATCGTGGAGGCTTTGCATTGACTACCGTTAACTGAACAAGGCCACGATCAAGAATCAGTATCCCTTACTGAGATTTGACGATCTATTCGATCAAATGAAGGGTGTGACAGTGTTCTCCAAGATCGATTTGTGATCAGGGTATCACCAGTTATGGATCAAGGAGGATGACATCCCTAAGACCACCTTTAAGACGAGGTTTGGACACTACGAGTTTACTGTTTTACCATTTGGACTGACAAACGCCCTAGGGGTATTTATGAGTTTGATGAATGGGGTGTTCCGCAAGCACTTGGACAACTTCGTCCAAGTATTCATTAACAATATTTTGATCTACTCTCGGATGACAGAGGAGCATGACGAGCACTTGCGCGTGGTATTATAGTGTCTGTGAGAGCATAAATTGTACGTAAAGTTGTCCAAATGCTCTTTTTACCAATCGAGGATTCACTACTTAGGGAATGTCATCTCCGACGAAGGTATCACCATGGATCCAGCCAAGGTCGAGGTTATTATGGAATGGCCTACGTCGACAAATGTCACAGAAATGCATAGCTTTATGGGTTTAGCAGGATACTATCGACGGTTTGTCAAGGGATTTTCGAAGATAGAAAATTCGATCATGGAATTGCAGAAGAAAAACAAGAAGTTTGTTTGGACCGAGAAATGTGCGGAAGCATTTCGGAGGCTTAAAGATTTGTTGACAACAGCGTCGATACTAAAGGTCCCTAACATGGACACGGACTTCTTGGTATGTACAGATGCATCCAAGGAAGGTTTAGGCGGAGTCTTGATGCAAGACGGACAAGTGATTGCTTACATTTCGAGGAAACTGAGAAGGCATGAGGAGAACTACGCGATGCATGATTTGGAGTTATTAGCCATAGTATATGCCTTGAAGGTTTGGAGACACTACCTTGTTGGACAAAAATTTGAACTAAAGACTGATCATTGTGGAGTACAACAGATTTTTACGCAACGCGACCTGAACGCGCGACAATGGCGTTGGTCAGAATTGCTTAGCGAGTATGACTTTGAGATTACTTACATAAAGGGAACAGTGAACTGAGTGGCGGATGCTTTGAGTCAGAGACCATGCATCTTTTCGGTGTTACCTCTTCAGACGAATCTACGTGAAAAGATTCTCACTTTACAGCATGATGATGACTGGTACAAAGAGGTCGAGGGTTTTTTCAGACAAAACACAATGATGGTACCACGATACGAGGGATTTTATTTTGATAGCGATGGGTTATTGAGGTTTAGAAGTTAGATTTACATACCTCCTAACGACAAGTTGAGAATGTTGATCCTGAGCAAGGCTCATAGAGCAGTTTACATGGCACACCTAGGAGTCACGAAGATGAGGGCAAATCTTAAACCCTTATTCTTCTGGAGGGGAATGAAGGCTGACATAGTTAACTACGTGGCCAGGTGTCTGGAGTGTCAGTAGGTAAAGGCTAAACATAGACACCCAGCAGGATTACTACAACCACATGCCATTCCAGAATCGAAATGGGAGGTCATTTCGATACATTTTATTGTTGGATTGCCACTGACGGACTCAATTTTCATAGTAGTAGACACTCTGACGAAGAGTGCTCACTTTATTATAGTGCATACGACGTATCAGGCACCTGACATAGCTAGAGTTTTCATCAGTGAGATTGTGAGGCTGCATGGCGTGCCTAAGAAGATTATATCCGATCGAGGATCGGTGTTTACTGGACGATTTTGGGCAAGTTTCCAAGAGGCCTTGGGAACCCAACT
>JASDQU010585465.1:76515-87665 GCA_032191745.1 Picea mariana
ATAGGTAATGGAAATCATTCTATATGTAAAAACTTTTATAACAAGCAAGCAAATGAAATACAATAACAAACTAACCTATTGATGCATCCAGCGTCTGTACAATAGAGAATATCCAACCACCTTTATCCGAGAAGTAAACCTGCAATGAATCTTAAGATTGCTCCGAATGAACGCGAAACAATACACTGGAGATTGAGTTTTGAAAAGAGAACATATAAAGGACACAGACATAGTGACCTTATAATTTACAAGTAACTACAGTGAGATAAATCTTCTTGTAAAAACTTGTATTTAAACATTCAACAGAAATTTAGCAACAAATCTCATAATTTGAATTGAATCAATGATCATCGTCTATTGTATCTGAAGCATGAGATATGGACAACATATAAAAAATGAATTATATCAACTTGCAATAAATCATGACGACAAAAGCAATCACCATCTATTATCAAATCGAACTAAACATAACTTGAACCAAAACATCATACACAAAAGCTAAAGCTGTAACATGCAATTATGTTTCATTCAAGTCTGTGAGTAATTGTCCATACTCTTGCCCCAGGCCGAGATGATCAACTGTTTACAAAATGATAGGTTTATAAAGGCCTCAGGAAAGATAACTGTTTTTATTCCTGAGATCAAATTTGTTTCAAAAATAAAGGGGGATGCAACAACCTTGATTTCACTGAATCCTCTAACAACAGTTCATTTATGTTCATTGAAAATACATTATAGATATGACTTGAAGGTATGAAGAGTGCCTCAAATCATTTTTGACATCATGGATCCCTGAATATCTTGGAAGAGAAAGAAAATAGAAATATTTCAGATACCTTTTCTGTCATTAATTTACACAATTCGAATTGATATAACTGGCTACAGAATCTTACGATTCTGTAGCTAGTTAAAATAGTAAATGAAATCTCAAAATAAAAAAAAAACTAATTTAATAATAAAATATAGCTTATCCAACAAACCAAATAATCTAACTTAAGAATTAAAATAAGCATGATGTTAATCTGAGAGATCATACCTGTAAACATGCAATCAAATCGTATCATGAAACCGTGGATTTTACAATGGCTGTAGCAGCCTCGACATTTTTAAATATCACATGACCTTTGGTTTTAATATGTTTTTCTTTCCCCTGGATGACGGATTCAAGCCCGTGGTTTTCATTTGTTAAAACATTGATCTGCTCTTTTAAAACCTTAACCCTTGATTGTAGAACTAGGATATCCGTATAATATCTTTCAATCCATGATAAACAGACCTCACACTGTAACCGTGTGGCGTTTGCATTAGAACAAACAAAATTGTGGACTGGAGCACCCTCCAAACGAATAGTAGGTTCATTGCAAAGCTTGACACCAGGAAACTCTGGATTGTCTTTCAAACAAGGAGGCAAATTATTGACAAAGTTATAGGGTTGGTCAGGGTGTGGCCCAAATCACAAAGGGTCTTCCTCTGCAAGGAATTTGTCAATTTCTAAGTCTGAGCTTTCATTAACCTCGATCATGCTAATCGCGTTGGCATGAGAATTCGTCTTATTATGAAGACTCCGTGAAATTAGCCTGCCATCTCTTTTGTTTTTAAAATTGATATCAATATTACTCTTAAACCTCTTTCCCGTAGGTTTCTTCACAATTTTAACACAGTCCTTTGGATGTGTAATCTGTTGACTATCCTATTGAATGACTTTGAGATCGATCAAGGATTCCCTATTAGGGGAAGAGACACAAGTCTGTGGAGGTGAAAGGGATGCCTTCAGGTGGACAAGGGTTTCCTCGACAACGAGTTTATCTACTTTTCCCAAGTCAAGGTTACCATAGCCATTTCGGATTATAAACGAATCCCAGTTATTACCTTGTGATTCTAATTGATGTATGAGCAAGATTTTAACTAGGCCGTGATGAAAAAGGCTAGAGTCTGACCTCTGTTTCTTATATCTTTTCCCCATTTTATAAAGACTCTTGAGTAATTAATATGGCATATTGAAAGGGAAACCCATAAAAATCATAAGAAGGCATAAATGGTACAAAAATACAAGCCCGAACCGTCCCTCACATGTAACAAATTGCTTTACCATAGTGAGTAAATCATGCCACCGAGATTTTAGGAATGAAATTGGCATACCTCTATCACAACTTGTTATTTTTCGAGATGTAAACAGCAGGGTCCAAGGGACTTCCTCCACTTTTGCATTCTTAAACAATTTTTGACCACTTGCTGGTAATCTTGTGGCTTGACTCAGGAATTCCTCGATAACCTCCAGTTTCACATCACCAACTTTCTCCCTACAACCATTAAAGGATAAGGCGAATTCTTGGGCAACCTGAAGATTAAAACCCTAAAACTTCTTGATGAAAACATGCTAGCCATTTCTTTCCAAATCCTCCCTATCATCATCGTATGAGAGTAGGGTTTGGATACCATTTGGTTCAATTCTTACGACAGGAGCCATACTGAACGGGAGGGTAATAAAACAAACACAGCATACAGGTAGGGTTTGTGAACAAAATAGAACCATAACCCTGAGTCCAACAATGAACAGTGTAAAGACTAATACGATGAAATAGTCGTTTAATCAAAATGCATGCGAAGAGGTTTGTGAAACCCGAGGCCATCCTAAGAGATAATGGTAGTTTGCAAGTTGTATGCCACCTTTGCTTTTAGTACAAGTTAGGACCAAAACATTAAAACAAGAATGAGTGCACGCATCATGAGTTTAATTGCAAAGTTTGGGTAAATCAAAAATTGAAAAATCAAGAGTTTTGTGAAAGAAATGTAATCAAAGATCAAACCAAAACCATACAAAAAAAATCAAATGGTGGGGGTCTTTTGTTCATAAAACTATCAATCTCTTAGGCATGCTTAGAATTGAAAGGATAAAAAACAAAGAGGGTAATATCTTCATGGCAAGGAATCAAAACTCCATAACAAATTATATAAACAACTTGCCTTCAATGAAATTTTAAAACACAATGGTAATTACAGTCGCAAGTTTTCATGCTTTCAGTCATGAAAATGAAACATGGATAGACAATAGGTAAAAGCGACAATTTACAACTGTCGTTTCGGAAACTGCTCATGAAGAGTAATAAAATTTCATGACCCTGTGTAGGCAGCTATGTAGATTATTCAGTTGATATAATAAAAATAACAATTATATTGTTGTTGCCAACACAAAGGTATTCTAGTTTCCCTACTT
Source organism: Picea mariana (assembly GCA_032191745.1). Lineage (NCBI taxonomy): Eukaryota > Viridiplantae > Streptophyta > Pinopsida > Pinales > Pinaceae > Picea > Picea mariana. Next base: position 79,730 of record JASDQU010585465.1, read on the forward strand.
AAGGTTAGGTGGCATGGTCTGTTATCAGTTCTAAAACAATTTATTACTTGTGAAGGCCGTTATGGCCTGGTTTTTCTTTACCATGTGTGATTGCTTATGCACTTTATAGGCTTCCGTTTGAATGTGTCATTTTATTTGCTAAGGAGTCTGTACAAAATGTCAAAAAGATACAAGAAGCAGAGCCTCGACGCTAGCCTCGACGCTAGCCTCTTTCACCATGGTTTAATTAAAATGATGTTGGTTCATCGTTTGAAAACCCTAGGTGATGATTGGGATGGGTTCTTAGCTCGAAACAGTTTTGTTACATACATTCCTACAGAAACCCCTATGTTAGATAAACCTATGATAGGGAAACATTCTGATTTCTCAAATGACAAGACAGAACCTTTGAAGAAAAACCCTCATCATGAGGCAATACCCGATCAGTTTTTACCTTGGTAAGATAATGTTGGATCCGAGTCAATTGGAACCCCTACGCATGAATTAGTTGTTAACATTAAAGCCACTGTGAATTCTGATAGTAAAGACCCTCACAAACAATCAAAAAAGAAGCAAGAAATGTTAGGGTTTCAAAATAAGAGGTCTGGTCGACTCATTTTGAGAAGTCTGTGTAATCGATCTAAGCCCCATGTGAGCTTGATCGACTTGATCGAGATCCATGAGGATTCAGATCCTGAAATTGAGAATTTTCTCGTAGAAGAAGATCCCGACTGTCATAAGTCGGATCCTAATTAGCCTTTTGACTATGTTAACAATCTCCCACCATGTCTTGAGGGTACCAACGGGTTTACTGGTATAAATATCGGTCAAGGGTTGACAACAGGTGGTATAACGTTCTTACATCCAACTATACACTCCATCGACAAGTTACTCCTTCTGTGCATTGCGAAGTCTGCTTGCATTGGATTGAACAGTACTATAAGGACATTCCCATTCTACAAGCAAGTATTAAAGATCTCACAAACCACAATGAATTTCTCATAAAATAAAACTGTGACGTCAAGGTAAATGAACAAAGACAAGCCAAGCATCTCAAAAAGACAGACAACATTGTGATAAAGAATGCTGACAGTGTGAAGGCCATAATAAATTCTGAGATATCTTGATCCATTTTTAGTTATTAGTTAATTGGTAAGATGATTTTTATTGCAGTCATGTTGTTTCTTTTTTAAATCAAATCGGCTCAATTTGGATTTCTTTTACCAATATAAGACTGGCTACAAAATCGTGAGATTCTGTAGCCAAATCATTTTCATATAAAATTTAGTAATTGTTTGTTAATAAAATACTTAACTTGTTTTCATTTTGTTTTTTTAGGACATGGAATATCTTATGCTAATATTATGGGATGGAACATGCTCGATCTAGTTGATTAGTTATCTCCTTTTGTTTATTTTGTAAATAGGTAAAACTTTCATAAATTTTGAAGATACAATTTGATCTTGGGTGGCTGTAGACCCCCATATTTGTAATGTTTTGATCTTATGGGATCTGATCTTATCCTCAGAGATAGGGAGATCATATTTCCCAAAGACCCTTTAAAAACCATGCATTTTGTAATTGATAGGCATCTTGGCCTAGAGTAGAAGATGGACGAATGATTCCAAGACTAAATGAAACAACACATAGCATTTTGGCTTTAGCCTTTTGTGAATGGTGTTTTCATTCATGTTTTGTTAATCCTGGTATATTAATAGGTCCGGTAGCTTTAGACTCAATTATCTATTATGTTTTAGACACTCATGTTATAAATATCGTTCATAATTTGTTGCTCTAGATATTAACATTGTGATCATACCTTCAATTTGAATGACATGATTTCTCTTTGAATTTTAGTTGAATAATGAAATGAAATGTGTTACACTCAGATTTGTCTTACTGTAATCACTTGTGATCATAAGATCATGTGATTTATTTGTATTACCTATTATGTTATTAAATTTCAGTTACCAGTACAGGTTATGAATTTATTCAGAACATTTGCACTATAAGTCTATTGCAGATTTATCTTGTAGGCATGGTAGCTGGATGATTTTTGTTCACACAGAATCCCAGATACATTTCATAAAATAACTTCAGGTTAGCTCCTTTATGTTTCTAATTTTTGTCAATTATGCATTAGTGAAACCAGAAAGTTTAGATCAGCTTTTGACTATCTGTACATCTGTGTTTCATAGTTTAGTTAATTCATGATTTGTTAGATTTATATAGAAAAAACAAAAAATATTTGAATGTGATTTCTTTATCTGCTTCTCGAAAGAAACTATTTTTACATTGATTTCGTAAGTTTCTATTACAACTTGCAACTTGTAAATGATGTATATAAGTGAGATTTGTATATTTTCTCCTTAAATACACCTACGATAGTTATATATTATATATGCACATATATAATATAGTTTTTAGCAATTAGTTAGTTATTTTTTTCTTTTGTTTGTTTTCTTTTTAGGACCTCAGATTGGCTAACAGATCCATTAAACCCGTTAGAGCGAGTTACACCGAACAACTTGGGTTACTTAGACAACCCCGAACCAGACTCGTTCTTCCAGTTGAAGGACGGTCAATTTCGCTCGTCAACACTGCTCTTCTCAAATATGGAACAAATAAAATGCTAAAAAATGGAACCCCTTCTCCTCTTAGTGGTTCGGTATTTAACATCGCCGTATAGCCATATAGGGGTAGGAAATCACAATCTCAATGACACTAAGTCTTAGAAACTCTTGAGTGCTATGACTCGCTTGATAAAAACCATATGTTTTTACTAAAATACCATCACATGAAAACTATACAAGGCTCATAAATCATTGGGGATTCCATTTCGAGGTCATTGTGAGAGAAGAAGGATAAGGTGGTGATCACTTTCTTCTTTTGAGGAATTGCTAGGAGCTCCTGAGAAGAGGTACAATGGAAGATAAAAATTTAAGGACCAAAGCATTGGGAAATTACATGTTAGGGAATATGGAAAGTACATACATCTACTTGAGTGCAAGTTTCCTGGCATTTTCTTTTTAAAATTGATGGATTTTGATTGTTTGGAAAGATAAAGCCATTCCCCTTTGCTTCTTTCAATAAATTCTTCATTACATTAATAATAAAGATGAATGATACTTCTATTTTGATTTTTGTTAATATTTATTTTAGTATATGTTGTTTGCACTTATTTTTTAATAAATACATTATCCTCAAATATCATTGTATAATTTTTCATGTTTTGTCAGTCATATTTTACATGCTTTACAATGATATTAAATTTTTCTTTTTAGTCCCCATCGCCTCAGAGATGATACTTTTCTTTTGTAGTCAAAATGGTTTGATTACTAATTTTTTTGCTTTCTGGGAAAAAATTTCTATAATTTTTTTCTATGCCTTTGGGAAAATATGTATTAAATCAAATATCTTGTAAATCGTAAAATATTTTAAAATATGTTATTTTTAATTTACGATTAGTTAAAAAGATTAAATTAATTCATTTTTAATAAAATTTTGTGTCAATAAAATATGTATTAAATTAAACATTTAATAAATTATAAACATTTTAAAATATTTTATTCCTATTTCATGGTTGATTAAAAGGATTATATAATTAAACAATGCTCATTTGAGATTTATTTGTTTGAATTAAAAAATTAATTAAAAATAATTTTTTTTTTTAATTTCCTAATGGTGAGTGACAAAAAAGATGGATGTGATTTCTATTAATTGATTTCTAGTTTCCTACTATGCACCTCCTCGAGATCTACCAAGATGTACTCTACCCCATTCCAATAAAAATTCTCCCCAAATTCCCAAGCGGTGGAGGGTAGAGATCATGGAGATGATTTGCATTAGTTGACAACAAATTTGCATGCAATATTTGTTGCACGAAATTGCAAGTAGTCAGTGCTCCCCGCTTGTATCGTGACAAGGGACTAATCGCCTCTCATGGATCCTTGAAATTTGGTGGTGGTGAGATTACCAATCACCCTGTGGGTTTTGGTGTAATGACAGTCATACTACCAACAAATGGTATTAGAGCTAGATGTCACGAGTTCGATACACACTCGACTTGCGTCGAGGGGGAGATTGTTGCATGAAATTGCAAGTAGTCATCACTCCCCGCTTGTATCGTGACAAGGGACTAATCACCTCTCATGGATCCTTGAAATCTGGCAGTGGTGAGTTTACCAATCACCCTGCGGGTTTTGATGTAACGACAACCATACTACCAACAATATTTCCCCTCTCATGCAAACTTTCCCTTTTCTTTATATGTATATGTTGTAATACAGTTACATAACATCACTCTTGAGCCATTGAATCCACAACTTTGCAAGTAATCCTATTAAATCTAATATATAAAGACACACTAATAAGAGCCCTATAAAAGGTTGTAGTCGKCGTGTTTAAAGTATGATATAACCATGGCGTTGATTTGTGAATCAAAATCCATTTTATAAGTTGATTTATATGTATTGCCATTAGAAGCCATGTGGGGAACAAAACAAGAAAATGATGAGGCACCCATGTTGGGATGTGGGGATAACAAATTTAAAAAAGCCAATGAAGTATATATTAGAAATAAGCATGTGAGGAACAAAACGAGAAATTGTTGAGGTGCCCACTTGGGCATAATTAAGAAAAATAAGATTTATAAAACTAGGATCGTATTCGATTCATATACTATACACTTGCTACATATATACTAGCTATATTTTACTATTCAAAATAATATTTTACAAAAATACAAGTCAAGGCCAAAAATAAAGCTACTCTACAAACACATACATTAGTGTAGTGGGCATCTGAAACTGAACTAACATCAATAATCTTTCGGTGCCGATGCTCACATTTTCTCTATAGGATTATATAGATTAAATATAAAAAAATGTAGTATTATATGTAGAATCAATAATCTTTGGGTGCAAATGCTCACATTTTCTCTATAAGATTATATAGATTATATATATATAAATGTAGTATTATATGTAGAATTGTGAGATTATATGTAGAACTATGAGAATACTCTATTGCTAAGTAAGTCATTTAATGGAAAAAGCATGTGAATTTTCTAAAAATAAACAAATTAAAATCCTTAAAATAGTTAAATCTAGAAATCACATTAATAATTCCATCCTAAGATAGTTTATATTGATATTATGAAACATATGTAAGTCATAATGAGTTGTTTAACATTTTCACCATAATTATAAGATAGTTGAGCTTCTATGTGGTAACTCTTGGAACCAAACCAAAATTGTAATGGTTCATTAGAAGGTCTGTTAGAATTTTTATATATGGTAGCCTCACAAACATTATGTTTAAACATGTGTTTTGTTATGCATAAAATATGTTATGGTTCATGTTATGTTTAAACGTGTGTTTTGTTATGCATAGAATATGTGATGGTTCATGGGATTCTTCAAATGGAAATAATTTCAATGTGGGCGATTTATGAGTTTTTTTTTAGTTTCAAAAAATATTTTCTTTTCATTATTGTTTTTTTTATAGGTAAATTATTTAAATAGAAATTCCTTCAAAAAATAAGGGTCAATCAACTTTGTACAAATTTTAGGGATATTCTACAATGTCAAAAAATTCTAATGTTGAAGATATTTCATATATAATTGATTTGAACGATGAACCTGATGAAGACATGGATGAAGAACTTGTCAATGATTTAGAAATTCTTGGCCATGGCAAGGAAGGAAAAGATGGTGGATATAGTAGTCCGAGGAGAAGGAAGACCTCCTCAAAACATGAATTTCGAGAAAAATAGAAGATAAAACATCATTGGGTGTATAGTATTAATGTTGTAGATGGCAAGACTCATATGAAGTGCAAACTTTGTGAGAAATACAAGGCTCAAGGTCCATGGGGTATTGGAAATGGATGTAATACAATTCAATACGATGTTGTGACAAATCATTCAAAATCTTCTATTTATCAAAAATTAGTTCAGAATTTTTTTTATGAAAATGAAAGGTTAGCAAAGCCCATTCTAGAACACGTAGTGACTATAAATGAGACCAATAAGTATCACCATGAAGTTAACATATTTTATTACATAGAAGGATTTTTCAATTGCTACTAATGAATATCTATGTCATATTCAAATGCATTTACAAACACCTAATATGTCCTCTTGAGTAGAGTATTCTTCCTACATAAATAGAAAACATGCAACTGAATTTGTTCATTATATATTAGATTAGCTTGAAGGGGTGCAAATTAGACAAATGTTAGAAATTGGACAAATGTTAGAAAGTCCATTTTTCTCTTTGATGTTAGATGAAAGTATAGACCATGGTTTTGAGCAACACTTTGTTGTGTATTCTACATATCTAGACTTGAAAGTTTTGGGCCCTTCAATATAGCAATTTATGAAAATTATTAGTGTTCTTGATGGAAAATGAAACACTATTTATGATACCATCATTAATCTAAAGGAAACGAGGCAATTGAATAATGGAAAACTAATAACAGTTTCTATTGATGGTGCTTCATCTATGGTTGGAAGTGAAAATGGATTTGTCACATTGCTAAAGAACGATCTACCAAATCTTATTGGTACTCATTGCATTGCACACCGTAAGGCACTTTTATGAGTCATGTTTTTACCATCTTTTGCTACCTTCTTTCCCCTATTTTTAAACCATTTTTGTTTACCTATAATTATGTCTTAAACATTTTTAATGATCCAACACTAAATCTAGGTTCAAGGTGTCTTTCCATTGCATTTATTAGTATTTCATTGGATTTATGGATAACATTAGGGTAAGTAGTGTATAAATTTACTTTTGAAGTAATGGCTCATGTGTGGAAAAGTTTTTACCGGATATTGCTTCAAAGGTTCATATGATATGGATCCAAGAACGAAAACCAAAACATAACGATTGCTACAGATCCATGATATCCTATTCACCATATCTTCCTTTGTTTCAGATCCATGAATCATGGTTGTTGCACATCCTTTTCCATGGATCCAAGTCATTATTGCTACCATGTGATTGTTGTTGCAGAACCATAAGTTACAACTGTGGGGTTCTCATGAGTTCAAGCAATTTCTCTATAACTTGCGATGTTACCATAGAATGCATGCCACTGAATATTCTAGTCAGCAATTAATGTGCATTAGATAGTTACTTGGTTTGAAGAGTTATATTGAATATGTTTCTTGCTTTCCAGCCTATATTTTAGCGATTGGTTATGTTCTTCCAAGCCACTGATCTAAAGAGGGGAAAACAATTGTCAAGCATCCAATTTGGGAATGGTTCAATTAAATACGACATAAATTCAATGCTACAACCACTCGAGGAAGACAATAAAAGATGAAATTTATGATTTTAATTATTGGAGTGAGGATTTCTACACGCCCACATGTGCAATTCCATTTTTCCATATACCTTTGAGTTCCAAATTTGTTTGGACAACTACAACTCATGTGGATTGGTCAATAATAGATTCCTACAATTGCCTCATAACAAAATTCATCCTTGACACTTGGAAAACAATTGCAATAGGATTCAAAACAAATTTTCCCATCTTGATGGCTCAAAAAATGCATTTATGGGTGTAGTAGGAATCTTGGAAATGAATTGTTAAATTTAGAAAAATTGTTGTAACCACTTGAGAATATTTTATCCGCAAGTGGGTTTATATTTAGATATCCCTTTTAAGAAAGCTAATGTGTAAAATAGAGTGATATCTATGTTCTTAGGAGATGATGCTTAGAGCACACAATCCAAACTCTCGTGACATAGTGTAAACTTGTGGAGATATAATTTTTCAATTCAAATTATAGCTTGCTAGTTTTATGTGCATATGATTTGATTAGGTTCATGCTATTATAGTTTAAGCTTGGTGTGTTGTTCTAGAGGCAGAGATCACTTCGTGAGAACAAAGTGTTGTTTAATAGTCCTTTATTTCAATGTTTGTTTGTTTTTACAATGTTTCAATT
>JASDQU010585467.1:16131-29329 GCA_032191745.1 Picea mariana
TACTTAAATTAATCATAATAAAAAATAACTAATTAATAACAAATAATTAGTTAAGGTTATTTTAATAAATAAATATAGTTTAGCTAATCTTTTAGGATTACATTATTAAATTAATTATAATTTATAATCAAGGGTCGTTACAATGACGAAGTGAAAAGCTTGGTTGATTTGGCAGAGAGAGTATCCATTGGACAGGAGGGCCTTGGTTAGGTGGTATTTTTTTTCTGCAATGAATTGGGGGGCAGAAATGCATAGTGCTCGAGTCATCGGGCTTTTCAGGACGACATATTTTTAAGTCGGATGGTGGTGGGAATTAGTATTGAGGTATATATCAGTATGGGTTTATAGGAAGAATACCCATACTGATAGATACCTCAATGCTAATTCCCACCGACATCCATCTCAAAAATCCATCGTTCTGAAAACCATGATTACTCGAGCACTGCGCATTTCTTCCCCCCAATTCCTCGTAGAGTAAAAAATTGACCTAACCAAGGCCCTCCTGTCCAATGGATACTGTCTCTGCCAAATAACACAAGATTTTCACTCTATCAGCAAACCTAAAACAAATTCAACCCCGTCCTCCTCTCCTCGTGATCTCATCTCCCTACCCTACATCCAAGGTACCACAGATCTTATCTCAAAACTCTTGACTAAGAAGAATATCAAAACAGTGTTCAAACCTTATAAAACCCTTAAACAACTCTTTCGATTTTCTAAAGACAAATATGACCCAATGTTTGGCCCAAGGGTCTACCAAATTCCCTACTCCTGTGGCAAGTATTACATTGGACAAACTAGTAGATTCTTCCAAGGACGTATCAAAGAACATATAGTTGATATTACCCACAACCGAATATCCAAATCAGTGATCATCGAACACTCCTTCAACTCCAAACATCTCATTTTCTTTACCAAACCAAAATCCTAGCCTCATCCCCGCATTACTCCTCTCGACTCATTCAGGAAGCTCAAGAAATAGAAAAACATCCTAATAATTTCAATCACAAAGATGGATACAAAATGAGCCAATCATGGAAAACCACCATTCACCCCCTTGATCATTAGTCATCCTTCGTCAAGTCTCTCTCTCTACCCTTTCTCCTTCCCCTTCCCTTCCTTTTTCGCTTTGCTCTAGTTCCTCGGTATCTTGTGACTTCTTTCGATTACCATGATGGCCTTCTTTCTCCTCCTCTTATGCCCTTAGCCTTCTCTATTTGTAATCCCTTTATTTCTTCTCTCATATTTTGTTTTATGTTAATATGCTCTATCATATTTTATTTATTATTAAATCATATCTTTCTCATTACCTTATTAGGCTATATTAAATTATACCTATAATTTATATTCTACTCTAATTGCTCTGCCATCTTCTTATTTATCATATCTTTCTCATTATAATATTAGGTTATATTACGCCCAAAGGGGTTGGATCCAATGGTGAAAAGCAAGGAGTTTTTCACATTTGGGCAAGGTTCAATTCTCGTGAGGGCCTAACCTGGAGCTATGGTGGCACCTTGAGGTAGTGGTCGAACGTGTGGTTGTACCCAGAGATATTGTTAAATAATATCGTGACCTGTGCATACATAAGTGGATCAAATCCCACCCCCATGTCCTCCAAATTTAAAGCCCTCAGGGGTGAAGAGCAATTGGAAATAGTGGAAATGTAAAGAAAGTTTGTTATGTGAGATTATAAGTTCAAAACCCCCACCTTATCTTGTGTGTTGTGTAATGGGCATCGTAACACACATGTAGGTTATAGTGGTAGCAGTCGGAATCAACCCTATGTCATACGAGTACAAGCTCGACCCAATTTTCAATTTGGTCAAACAAAAAAATATATATATTAGGTTATATTACATTATAACTATAATTTATATTCTATTTTAATCCACTAATATGTTTTTCTTCTTCTTTTTTCCTCAATATATTACATTATTTATATCCTTCATTATCATTTGGTTTTCTTATCTTTCTCATCATCATCATATTATGATAATAAAATAAAATATTATGTTATAATACATTATTATATTATATTATTATAATACATTATTATATTATAGTATCATAATACATTATCTTCCTTATTATTATTTTACAATCTAGGCCTTCATCGTTTCCCTCTTCCCTGTCTTTTTACTATATCTTAATATTATCATTATTTATCATTTTGTTAATATGTTCCGTCATCTTTATTATTAAATCATATATTTCTCATCATCTTATTAGGTCACATGATATTATAACTATTATTTATGTTTTAATTGAATCCCCTTTTATATCATGTTATTCGTTTTTCCACAATTTATTAAATTTTATGTATTATATTATATTTTTTTTTGTTTATCTTATCCTTCTTATTATGATAAGAAAATACAATAATGTATCTTAATACATTACCTTAATACATTAGTATATCTCATTATTATTTTATAGTATTATAATACATTATGATCATTATTAAAGAAAATACAATAATGTATCTTAATTCATTATCATAATACATTAGTATATCTCAATATTATTTTATAGTATTATAATACATTATGATCATTATTAATGGGCAATCTAAACCTTTATTGTTTCCCTTTTTTTTTGACTAATCCTAATTCGTCATCATTTAATATCATTATTAAAGAAAATACAATAATGTATTTTAATTCATTACCATAATACATTAGTATATCTCAATATTATTTTATAGTATTATAATACATTATGATCATTATTAATGGGCAATCTAAACCTTTATTGTTTCCCTTTTTTTGTTGACTAATCCTAATTCGTCATCATTTAATATTATTAATTATTATAACTATTGATCCACCTCCCCTCGTTTTCAAGGCCTATTTTATAGAAAAAAAATTAATAATATTTTTACGTATGTAATCCCAATGACATATTGATTATTTTCATTAACTTTTATTCAACGGTTATGTTCACTTACTCATATTTAATACATACTTTGGCACTATTTTTCCTACACTTAAGCTTTTTGTTGTTGGTGATAATGGGTAGAGTGTCCACTCAAAACGTTGAATGTTTCAAAACCAAGTATAAGTTCTTATCCAAAAATGCTCTCAACATTATGAACATTATATCTAACTGTGAAAACTTACAGCTTTAGATTTTATATATTCATTTGTAAATTAAATTTTACACCTCTTCATATTTAACAAAATCTTGTTTTTATTTTTTTTCCTATTTTAAAGAAAAAAAAAGTATTATTATTATTATTATATATATATTTTTTTTAAATTTAGTTATTTTGAAAAATATATATTTATTTACATCTAGTTTATGATGTAAGAAGCAAAAGATTATAAATCATAATATTTTTATTTTTTTTTCAAATCCAAATAAAGATAATGTATAGAACTTCTAAAATATTTTAAATAATTTATTGTGAATTAAAATTAGGGGATTAAAGCCCAAAGGGGTTGGATCCAATGGTGAAAAGTGAGGTGTTTTTCACGGTTGGGCAAGGTTCAATTCTTGTGAGGACCTAACCTGGAGCCATGAGGGCACCTTGAGGTAGTGGTTGAACGTGTGGTTTCACCCAGAAATATTATGTTAAATAATATCGTGACTCGTGGGATAAAACAAAAAAAAATAAGAGATTAATTTATGTTTTGTTAGTAAATATATTATTAATATTTATAAAATGTAATAAGGTTCAAATTTATCTTCCTCTATAATAAAGGGAGTTTCTACCACATTAATATGACATTGAGATTTGTAACCATTTATATATTGTTGAAAAAATAATTTATTAATTAAATATACTCAACTTAAATCTTAAAATCAAGTTTTTAGATTAAAAAAATTAAGAAAATCTTTGGGTAGTTATATTATTTTTTTGATTAATTTAATAAGTATACAAATCTACTATTTTTTTCTGGAGAATTTTCTTTTAAATTTTAAAGAATTTTTAGTGAAAGTCAAAGTTCCACCTAATTGATGGAAACTTTAACCATATAACTTTGTCGTTGTGGATTTGGCTTCATTTTAAGATGACCTAGATCACCAAATTTTAGAAAAAAAAAAGTCAAAACTTTACTTTACCAAAACAAAACAAAAAATGAATTTGACCACTTATTAAAGTCCTAAAGGTTTTTTTCTTCCTCCTTCTTCTATATTACAACATACAATGATATAATGTGAATTCATATAATGATCATCTTATGAAAATGCATAAAAAAAACAATGCTAACTTGGACTTTTGGTTATTATTTATGGGACTTTATGATTTATTTTTTGTTGCGGTGACGTATCTCTATATCATGATTTCATATTGTATATGTTTCTTGCATACATGTGTTTTCAATAACCTCATGTGCATAACAATTTTAAGATTGATCCATATAAAATGCTAGGATGTGTAGGTGTGATGGACAACTACAAAACCAAGAGAATTCAAAGTTATACAAATGATCATGGACATGTAGAAAATTAACTATACTTTCATCATAAATCAAAATTGATCAAAATAAACGATAACGATTAACATTATTACATACACATCCATTATTAAAATAGAGATACGGTTTTAAAGCTATTCAATTGAACATCTAAATAAAGAAATAAGTGATATTATAACTAACAAAAATAAAAAATAAAATTCAGCATCCAATATGTCGAAGTTCTAAAGTTCTAAAGAGAATTATAAGACAAAACCTCGTTTATTAAGTGGATAAACATCTAAGAGAATTAAAAAAATTTAAGGACAAGTATTTATACAAATTTGCAAACACTTAGATGTTACAAAATAGTTGACCTTCTATAGCAATCTTTGGTGATCATTGACTTTCCTAGTTGTAGGAGTGTGCATGTAATGTTGAAGTATTTATGTGTGAAGTTGAAACTTGGTCTACAAGCTCTAGAGCTAGGCATACATGGTGTTATATGTTCCAATTACTCTCGAGCTTTTAGGATGTTGACCCTCAACCTTGCCTACTAGTAGGATTGAGAAACCAGTAAGAATGTTGCCCCTTCAACCTCGTGAGATACACCATGTCATGGTGTTAGGGTGCAAGGGCTACATGCACCACTCAAAACACTATGACATGGTGTTAGGATGCAAGGGCTACATGCACCACTCAAAACACTAAAGTGGTATATGTACAACTTTCCATATCTACACTCTTGAATAAAAATTAGGAATTGTTAAAGAAAAATTTACCGACCTTAAAATCTTTGTAAACTATTTAGAGTTTAATAGTTGTTGCAAAAGTATAGAATATAACATTATTTGGAATTTGGAATTTAGTATTCACTCTTGAATAAAAATTAAGAATTGTTAAAGAAAAATTTACCGACCTTAAAATCTTTGTAAACTATTTAGAATTACTCTTGAATAAAAATTAGGAATTGTTAAAGAAAAATTTACCGACCTTAAAATCTTTGTAAACTATTTAGAGTTTAATAGTTGTTGCAAAAGTATAGAATATAACATTATTTGGAATTTGGAATTTAGTATTCATTGCCACATATTAACAACTTACAGGTTTAAAACATCATTTGGAATTTAGTAAAATTGGTGTTGCATGTAAACCATGATACATGCATTTTTACAATAATTATTGCACTTTACTTTTTTACAATAATTATCGCACTTTACTTTTTTACAATAATTGTTGCAACCATGATACACACCTTTTTACAATAATTATTGCACTTTACTTTTTTACAATGATTGTTGCACTTAATAACGTTATTGCTTGCATGTTTTTGTTTGCTTGTAAGGAGTATAGATACTCTTTACAAAATAGATAGTGAATGGCCACCCACGAGTGTATAGAAACAAAAGGCCTCATACAAAATATACAATAGATTCTTTCACATGGGTAGCACTCACTGAATTATAGAAACAAAAGGCCTCATACAAAATATACAATAGATTCTTTCACATGGGTAGCACTTACTGAATGGATGACTTAATTTTCATCTTTTTAATCTTCACAGAAAAATTAAAAATATGACCAATTCGTACACGTCAATGCTAGTTAGCTTTGAGAAAAAGGTATTTAAGTCAACATGTAGAATAACTTTATTGGTGAATATTATGAAGAAGATTTTTTTAGTTGAAATGATAAAGTCGACCTCCACAATAATTGTTTGTTGGTGTCATTGTGGAGTTTTTAAAGTTGAAATTATCTATGCGAAGATTGATAAATAAAAATATAGATATAATTTTTTTTTTAAATATTATTTTTATATTTTAATGTGGTATTACAACAATAACAAAACAACAATAATTATTATTATTTTAAGGTTATGGTTAAGTTAGATATTAAATTGGTGTATGAGACCCCTTGTTTGTGGGATAAGGGACCCTCTCCCCTCATCAATTTGAGTGGTAAAATTTACGGAAGTATATATAAAAAATATATATAAAAAAAATATAAAAATAAAAAAATAAATTACAGAGGTATACGTACCCTACCCCCCTCTAGATTTGAACTTGTGACCTCTTAAGAGGAAACACATGTTCTTAATCATTTTCTTACTTTTTGAATTTTTACGGCCAAGCGAACCCCCTCCATGGAGGGATTTGACTACTAAAGTCTACAAAGGTATACATACCCTAACCCCCTCTAGATTTGAACCTGTGACCTCCAAGGAGGAAACATGTGTGTTTAACCATTAGGCCTAATCAGGTTATATAAATGAAAATTATTGAAAATTATAATTTTAATAAATTAAAAAAATTGTTAAATTGAATATATATATAACAAAGGGAAAATTTTCAACCCAAGCTCGAAACCCGCCGCTATCGGGAGGAGACACCAAAAAATCCAACCATGATAAAGGTTGGTGTGGCCCAAGCCGGGTGCGATCCTCGAGTGATTTTGACGACTTATATGCCCTTGGGTCGTGGTTTCTCAACCACATGCTAGTCACGCGGGTCACTGACACACTAGAAAACAAAAAAAAAAAATCCTCAGATGGGGTGTTATGGCAGTCCTAATGTGGACACACTTGGGGAGAGCACATCTCGCCACCCAACACCTCAAGTTTCAATTTGGGCGCGTGGATGGCATGTCCCATTTCTACCCAGGCCGAGACATTATGACGATATGTTGTTTGGAGTGTGCGAAGAGAGATATGGCTCTAAAACCTAATACAATGAAGGAGCAGGGTAATCATCACAGGGTTATTCAATCAGTTAATATGCTAGATGTGCAGTTAATGGTGGGCAGTACTAAGATGGCGATGGAAAAATACAATGAACTTATTTATAGTGTTGGCTTACCACATAAACATAATTCACTCAGGTTATGTGTAACATCCCGCTCTTGCGCGCACTGAGCGAAATTATTCTTTGAGGACACTTGCTTGCTAGTGATTCGGGTTACTATATCTATTGATCGTTTTGATTATGATTATGAGATATTATGGATTTGATGATATGTTATTTTATTTTATTTACATAGACAGGTGCTTTTGACTAGGTTCTCCTGAGTGTGCAGGACTTTGGACATTGAGGATGCAGAGGCATCGATGAAACTCCTTCGACTCCAGATCGAGTTAGGGAGTGGACTATTGGGGTTTGATTGTTGTTGATATGACATATGTACATATGATTAGATGTTATGATGATTGATTATTATTGCTAACATGATTCATTGATGGATGTAGGCTGACGATAGCTTGCCGACCAGACTCACATGTGGAGTAGAGGGGTCACGCATGACAACTAGAAACTTGAGGGAGAGGTGTGGCAGTAGCCCTGCCACAGCCTACTAGCACTCTCATCATGGCTCGAACTGTAGGTTAATGATTCCTAGTTCGAGAAGACTCACGATGTCGTGAGGGAAGACTGTGACAGTCGCTCACAATGATTCTAAGGGGGGCGCAATAAGGCAGGGGCCTTATTCCTTAGAGGCCCTTAGTCTCCCACAAGATCACCTGATGGAGTATTGACTCCAGGGATTTGATTTCTACCAAAGTCAGTCAAGAGGCGACTGGCACCCTTGGAGCATGTAGTGCGTCTTGAAGGGCACGTCGCGCAAGGAAAACGGAAAGAGGTGAGTGGCACCCTTGGATCACGTAGTGCGTCTTGAAGGGAACGTCGCGCAAGGAAAATGGAAAGAGGCGAGTGGCACCCTTGGAGCACCTAGTGCATCCTGAAGGGAATGTCGTGATTTTAACTGGTAAGTGAATAAACCTAGTCGGCCTTAAAATGAATGATGTGATAAGTAAGATTAAAAAATAATTTTCCCAAATAAAAAATGTCGCCAGCCTAGTGAAATTAAAACCTAGGTCTAAGTAGAACTTGTGGTCAAAAATAATAATAAATAAACATGTAACAAGAAGGGGGGTAAGAAATTCAAATTTATTTATTAAAGTCAAAATTATAATGGAGGATTAAAATTTTAAAAAGGGAAATGGTTGTTTTATCTACATGTGCTAATTTAATTTTTAGTTAAAAAGAAAAGAGGGTAAATGGTTCTTTTATCTACACTTACTAAATTAATTTTAATTAAAGAGGAAAAATGGTAAATGGTTGTTTTATCTACACTTGCTAAATTGTTTTTTAGTTAAAAAGGAAAAAGAGGGAAACTTAAAAGAAATAGGAAACTTAAAGAAAAAGTTGAATGTCTAACTTAGTAAGGAATCTTGCCTTGGGAACTTGTTATTTATGAACTCAACTGGGAATTAAGTAAGGTGTAAGTCATTTAAGACGTGTAAGGGAATATTGGGACACCAAGGAGCGCTTTTAGGAATGCTTTTAGGTGGGTGAGGGAAATAAGAATATTTAATTAATTAATAAAATTGATTTTCTGGTGCAACTAGAGGATGGGTGACATGTGTACGAGGGAGGTTTTTCCTAATTAATTAAATGAAAAAGGAATTTAAGGAGAAATTGGGAAACTAATGACTTGAAAACTCTATAAAAAGGATGGAGGAGGAGGAGTATGGATCTCATATTTTAGCATAACGTTACGTTGATGAAATTTTACCTTGACTAAACTTTCTCTTGTGGGAGTTGGGATACCCATCTCGGGTAACGAGTGGTAGCTCAACCTTGCGAGGCAAGCTGGGTACTAGCAGTTCTCCAGTATTGTGTGTGTGGCCCCTTTGCGGCTCAGGGGTCTCAGGGGGAAGAAGAGTACCCCTAGCGTTGGCTGGGAGGTATCGGTGAGGTCACATCGGTCGGCAAGTGGGAGCTGGATGGAGCGCGCACGGGACAGCAACTTCAGAGCATTCGCGTTTGGCTAAGGTACGCCTATTAAAGTTGTTACTTGCAATGAAATTTAATTTACACATGTTATTTTTCTGTGCTTAGTTGAAGATTTCATTGCCAAATGATTTCTTGCACCTACTTTCCTACGGTATTGTAATCCCCTTGTTCGATGTATTCTGAATTGAATTCCCATGGCGAACCCAACCTTTGATTGCAATGACTTCTCTGCATTGTTTTTATTAATTAATACGAAGAAAATTTGAGCTTTTATCCTTTGTCCCTTATCCCTTAAGTTATTAGTATGTGCATAAGCAGTCGTCTAGGAGCCGAATCGACGGTCGTCACTCCGGTGTTCAAATACCTATAGATTCAAATGCCCTGCTTTCCTGTGCATGGATAATAAGTGAAGGATAAAATTTTCCTGGCTATCTATCCCTTACTTATCTCTATGTTTTTCCTTTATGATTGATCTCTAATCCTTGCGCCCTCATTGTGAATTAGTATCTCTACGTTTGATTGATTCATTGTTGAATGATTAGTCTCTGTGCCTTCTTTTGAATGAGCATCTTTGCGTTTTTGTTGATTCATTGTCGAATGATTGATTTTATTGCGCCCAGATTTTGAATTCGTTTTACTATTGAAATAACCATTATAGGCATCGAAAGTTGAATTCATTTTTATGGTTGGATAAACCATTACATGCGTCCAGTTTTTATTTTGTTTGTACTGTTGAATTAACCCCTTACATGCATTTTTAAAGAACCATGATTTACCAGTGAATTTCATTGTGGATGTACCTGCGTTTTAATGTTATATGACCGCGAATTATTTAAATAGCAATATACATGATCAATTCCTTTATTTAGACAGTGAATTATATGACAACGAGTTATAGGACAACGAATTATTTAGACAACTATATACATGATTAATTCATGTATTTACATAGCGATATCCCATCTATGAATGTTAGTACATGTCAGCGATATTTACACAGCGTTTTTGATATGTCTGCTTGATATGTATTAAAGAATAGCAATTTTTGTTATGTATTAACAACAATATTATGGATAGCCATATCTTGACAGGTAGCGATTTCTATATCTTGTTAGGTAGAAATATATTAATCTTGCTAGACAAGCGATTTCTATTATCAATGTTGGACAGCGTTTTTGCATATCAATGACAGTGAAATTAACAATAAATGTGTGTATAATTGCTATATAACTGCAATAATTGTGTGTGTATAGATTTGACAACGAATTTTATGATAACCACAGCAAATCTCTATTGACGTCTGAATGTGAATTATTATGATAAAACTTAGTGAAATTTTTATGATAAATCTCCGCCTGCGTTGATTGATAAACATTGAGCTCTGCAAATTTCCTTTATGATAATTCCCTGCGTGGGCTTGATAATTTCTGGCTGCGTTGAATGATAAATCCCTACCTTGGATGGATAAATCTCAACCTTATTAATCACTGCGTTTTTAATATATTAATCCCTACATTTTTAATATGGAAAAATCCCTGTGTTTTTAATATGTTAATCTCAGCGAATTTAATATGTAGAGACTGCGATTTAATATATAGACAGTGATACATTCTTTACATGGTAGTCAGCGATATATTCCTTATATCCTTACATTTCGCTGTATTATTCTTTATATTTCCAATGATTAGCATTTGAATAGCGAATTTATGGTAGACAACGATGCAACTGTTAAGACAACGATTTCATTTGATGGATAGTAATATTATTGTAGCCTTCAATATCATTGTTAACCGCAATTTATTTTTGTTGACAGCATTGTGGTTGTTTGACCGCAACCCTTTGATAATTATAGTAACTTACTTTAGTGGACAGCAATATCGAATAGACAGTGATGTATCCAAATTACAGTACCCCTTTTAGGCAGTGATATGTCATTGTTGTGGCCAACGAATATCATTAACTACAATAATAATTATCACTAAATACAGTAATACATCCCGCAATTACAGTGATATCTATATATATTATATAGATAGTGAATTTAAATGTGTTCCATAGATAGCAATCTTATTATATTGTTTCAATTTAAAAGATAGCATATTCAGTTTTAAAAACATGTTTTATATTGTTTTAAAAAGACATGTTCCATATTTGTTTCTGTTTAAAAGATAGCGAAATCACCCTTAGGAAATACTTATATCTTTTTCAGTTTTTAAAGACGGTGAATTAAATGGTTCAAGGAAATGTTTCCTATTTGTTTCAGTTTAAAAGATAGTGAATTCCTCCTTAGGAAATTACTCATCCGATATAGGAATTGGAAAATAGTTGCAATGAGCTAATTGTTTGATAATATTTATTTTAATGTGTACAGATTGATGTATGTTTGCAATGGAATTTGTTGCGCAAGGAATTTAATGTGTTGTATGAATGTTATAGACATCAAATTTCCTCGTGTCTTGTTGACTTGTCGATTGGGTGCTTGGGTTAGTCGTCTTGTGTTTCGACGGTTAATTCGGTCTCCTAGCGTGTTGATTTTTTCTTGGGTTATTGGTCTAGATGTGTTATGTAGCACCAGTGTTACCGTCACGCCTATCACCTTGTGACGACATGATTCCTGATGAGGGGATCATTGCGCGCCCTGATGGATAGAGGCAAATGATAACCTGGCCAGACTCTGTGCTTCCCGATGTGGGCGTTTGTTCGTCGTAATGGTTGTTGGTACTTAGTTTTGTAACGCCTTAAGGCGATGGGTTTTGAGTGACGTAGAGGTTTCTAGTTGCTGTTCGTCGAAGCCACTGTGTCGGGTTGTTGATGATGTCCTTTAGCTTGTAGGCGTTGTCTTGCTTGTGTCGGGTAGGTAGTCGTTTCTATATGTCTATTGATTATCGCATGTTTCGTCTAGTTGCATGATGGGCTAGGGTGTTGAGTCGTTGTCGTTTGTTGCATGATCTGCATGCGTTGTGTTCGTCATCAAGTTGTGTTGTTTAACTGTTGTCGTTGTTTCCTTCCTACTTCAAACAAAAAAAAATGCACTTGCTTGCATCGCTTGTAGTCGTAACGATGGGGTCGTTACATTATGTTGGAAGGTTGTGGTAAGATCCTCAGCCACCTTGACCTGCGTCGCTAACATTTTCCCACTAAGGATGTCGAAAGTAAGGGAACAGGGAAGAGTTCGTCGAGGTCGGGGGTCTCAATGGAGGAGTGGAACTCATCAAGGGGGTCTAGCTCCATCCACGGAAAAAATTGAGAAAGAAATCATTGCTCTATCGATTTATGGTGTCATTGAGAGTTGTGAACCAGAATCTCAACCAGCAAAGCTTGTCACGCAGTATGGTCTGGATGATGCACTTGTTTGGGGATGTCGTGTGGAATTGTTTGATGAAGAATATGCACCTAAGGGAGGATTTTAGGCTCAATGTGAAGTCACTAGAAATGTTTTGATAAAAAAAAGGAAGTTTGTCCTCCCTTATAGCGCATGAAGACTCATCCCCACGACGACCATTACTGCGAAGAGACCAAGGAATTTCACCTGGTGGAGGATCAAATGTAGCTCATCTTCGAGGTTACAGGGGATGTTGTTGACTTAAAATTCAAGGTTGAGCAACTGGATAACAAGCTAACTTTGTTGTTGTCTTTATGCTCCCACTTCACGCAGCATCAACATGCCCAGGATCTGGATACCCAGGTTGCATTCATCCCGGATATGCCCATCCCTTTACAGCCATGTTGCCCGGTCAACCCACCTGGTGGAAATGACAAGGACAATTACTCAGCAAGTCATGGTTTTATACCATAACCCTGCAATCTCATTTTCTAATTTTATTTATTTTAGTTGTATATAGCTTGCTATATGACTAGGAATTTTATAGAACATTTGCAGTATTTTTGTCCCTCTAAGGATGCTCAATTTTTTAACTATGTTGAAGCTTGGGTTGGTTCCCATTATTGGTGGGACAAGCTCTAAATGACTATGCATGTAAACTATTCGTTCATACAAAGGTAATACAA